>OW121740.1:112999661-113197161 GCA_933228675.1 Stomorhina lunata | reverse complement strand
ATCCATGTTTGACTATAGCTTTCATATAAAAATCACTCCTGAAAACCATAAAATATTTAGCAAGGGCAAGTTAAAAGCTATTAAATTAGAAATTATGACAGCTATTACCACTAAATTTTGCAAAAATTAGCTTAATATAATAGCCCATATTTTGTGGAAACTCAAAAGCTTTGTCCACCTGAAGTTTCACTGAGATATCTTCATCAGTTCTCAAGATATCAAATTATATCCAAAACTATTTTTTTTTCCAAAATTCTATTCAATATGTAGGAAGTGAATATTTTCAGGCCTCGCGGCGCTAGCTATGATTTCATTTTAGACACCTGGTTTCTTAGGGAAACTTTCTTAGAATCAGGTGCAGATTTCGGTTTTGCTATACGATTGTTCACTAAAAAAATCGACCCACCCTAATACACACTCTTATAACATTATGTATATATTAAGATTGAGTTGGTTTAATATATAATATCCAACATCAAATCATATAATAAGCCTTACAGACTGAGGAGGTTTGTTTATAAACCCAAAAAGAAGACTAAATGGAATTGAAGTACAAAAAAGTTAAATACAATACAGATCAACAGCAAAAATGTGCTCGAGTAACCACTATATACATTTGATGTATCATGGCTACCTTAGTACAAAAATGGTAAAATTTTAAAATTCTATGTCAAAATTTTTTTTAAAAAAAGGGGCGTATATCAAGCAAAAAACTAAAATTTTGTGAAAATGAGCGTACTCACTAAATTGTGAATAAATTCGAAAAAAAATCAATCGATTTTTATGGTCGATATCTCATTTTGTTGCTATTATATGTCGCTATGCGATAAAATAATAAATCTGGAAGTTTTTTGCCGTTTTCGATTTTTCGTGATTTTTTTAAATCGAAAATTTTTGCTATTTTTACGTAAAAAATATATTTTTTTCTTAAGTTTTTTATTATAACTCCGATACTATTGAACCGATTGAAACGCAATATATAGGCGAATCAAAGGCTATGTAAATCTTAATTTTTCTGATTTTATTTTAATAATATCGGACTAGTAGTTTTTGAGTTATCATTAATTATTTGAAGAAACGTCTAAAAAAAATTGCAATTTTAAAAAAAAATTAAAAAAAAAAATTAAAAAAAAAAAATTAAAAAAAAAAAAAAATCTTGCCATAGAATTTTAAAATTTTACCATTTTTGTACAAAGGTAGTCATGATACATCAAAATTATATAGTGGTTTTAAGAGCACATGAAATTTTTTGAAAATTGTTGTGCTGTGCAATCGTTGATCTATTATTGCTGCTGTATATTGATATCGTACAATATCGTCGCAAAGCCAATGTGTACAAGCACAACTAGCCCATATGGTGATCATGTTTTGTGGTAATAAAAGTATTACTACGTGTATTGTCTTTCTCTCCTCTTAAACCATTTACCCCAACAAACTAAACGGCCAGGATAGTTTTAAAATTGTGGTATTTGGAGGTTGTCGAAAAAGACAACGAACATAAATATTTAACACAGGTCCATAAATTCAAAACCAATTAGCCATGTAGAATTGATAATAGGTTTTCTTGTTTAAATTTCAACATTTTATTGCGGCTTGGTACTAGAATACAGGCAACATATGGGGCATCTGTTGGAAAAAAATATCCTGCAATAAATGTTTACTTGTAAATTGTTTTATTTTATTTAAATTGAGCCAATCTTTTGGTAATATACAAACGTTGTTTAAGATCTGTAAAAAGAAAGTATTTCTAAAATTTTTATAATATTTTTTCTTAAGGGTTTTCCTTGATTTAGTTAATTTTATTTGATTACTAAAAGGTTAATCTTTTGAAATGTATAGTAATAAATTTAATGCAAAGATTGAATTGTTAAAATCATGGTGATTTAAGTAGCAAGACAAAAAAAAAGATATTTGGGAAAATGCTATCATTTTATAATCAGGTATGTGATGGAAAACGATCGTTTTCAAATCGATGTATTTCAAATATGTTTTTGAGGTAATTTTCTGTTATTTTTCCAATAAAATTGAACATTTGGGTTTTAATCCCTTTGACTGATATTTAATCTTTCATTTGGTTTGAATTTTTTGAAAAAATAAGCAAAAACTATCTCAAAAATACATTTGAAATCGATCGATTTGAAAACTATCGTTTTCCATCGCATACCTGAATATTTATTAAAAAAATATGTTCTGAATAAATTAACCATTAATAATTACATACGTTTATCTTAATATCTTTAATCTCGAGATATAAAAAAGTGACATTTGTTATCCATTTATTAACATTCACCTTGTAAAATAAGTTGTATCTATTAAAATTCAAATTGGATTTATTTAACAATTTATGATCATGTACTTTTGCCAGTTTATCCACTTTAAAACAATTCTAACCATTTGTACATAACATGTTCTAATAAAATTTTAACATATTTTATTACCATTTTATGCAAAAATCGAAAATACTACTGAAAGAACTGACACCAGTAATGCTACTTCTGCTACTTCAATCAATGAATCTTCTAGTCTTTTTTTGTGCCATAATCATCTGCTATTTATTGCATTTTTATGGCAAATTCAAAAGAATTGCAGTAGCCAAAATTGTTAATCATGCAGAAACAAAAGACTTAGGAAGCAAACATTGTCAAAGTAAAAGATCTACAGTAAATGTGTTTATGTGTTTATATGATAAATTCAGCCTATCTTGAATCGAGTAACGAATTTGGATAAAAATAACTTTAGATATAATTATTACAGCAATTTTATACGTACAATTAGAAAAATATTTATGAATTAGTTATTTAAAATATTTATGTTAATAATCGTAGTAGTTTAAGATGCAAATTAAGACATTCAGACTAAGACACTCAGAGTTTTATTAATACCAACATAATCACTATGTTTATTATTACTTTGTCTGTATACTTACTTGCTTGTTAATCATACCTTGTTTTACTTGAATCATTTATTTATAAAGCAGCTTTAATTTTCGACACTTTTCTAAACACTTTTTTAATATATAAAATAAATAAAATTCATTCGGTTTAATTGCTTGATGTTATAAATGGATTGAAATAAATTTAATATCTCTTCTATAATTAGTTTTTGGCCCTTAAAAGGGCCTTTGTTATAATATTTTAACTTTGTGTTAAGGTTAACACATTTCAAACAAGGATACACTAGCTGCGGTCGACACAATCGACCGCCATCTAATTCATTGTGAATACAAATTCCACATGAAATTTCGTTGTTGTTTTTAATTTTCTTATACATATTGTTAAACCTATCAAAAATTATGGAATAAACTATTGAATAGAATTTTTATTCACAATAAGAGCTACTATAAATATGTTTACGCAAAGTAAAATTTATTCTTGTAAAGTATAATTGTACTAATGGGTGTTTTTTTAGAGGTATAGAACTTCGAATTGAAATAAAACACAAGAAAATCGCTTTAATGTCCATCAATTTGGCTTTATTGGAAGGATAATTTTATGCCATTAATGTTTAAATATGATTTCGGGCATGTGGCCGCCGCGGCTGGCTCGAATAAAGCCAATTCTACAGGTCCAATTTTCAACTACTTTTTCGAGCATATGGGGCCGTATGTTGGCAATAACGCCACGAATGTTGGCTTCCAAGTCCCCTAACGTTTCTGGTTTGTTGGCGTAGACGAGCGACTTCACATATCCCCAAAGAAAATAATCCAGTGGTGTCAAATCGCACGATCTTGGTGGCCAATTGACAGGTCCATTCCTCGAAATTATGGGCTCATCGAATGTTTCCTTCCTTCGTCTTGTTGGAACCACAACTCATCCACATTCATGCCATCCAATTGGGGAACAAAATAGTCGGTTATCATGGCTCTATACCGGTCTCCATTTATGGTAACTGATTCTCCAGCATTATTTCGAAAGAAGTAAGGCCCAATGACTCCACCAGCCCATAGAGCACACCAAATAGTCAGTTTTTGTGGATGTAATGGCGTCTCAAGGGTCTCATGTGGATTCTCTTCACTCCAAATGCGGCAATTTTGCTTGTTGACGTAGCCTTTCAACCAGAAATGAGCCTCATCACTGAACAAAATTTTGCGATGAAAATCAGCATCGAGATCAATCTCATTTTCGGCCCATACACCAAAATCACGACGCATTGCATGGTCTCGCGGCTTTAATTCTTGCACAAGCTGGATCTTGTAAGGTCGCAAGCCAAGATCTTTGCGCAAAATCTTCCATAAAGTTGATGGACAATGCTTCAATTGCTGTGCACGGTGGCGAATCGATTCATTCGGGTCCTCTTCAACACTTTGCTCTACAGCGGCAATTGTTTCTTCGGTGCGCACTATTCGACGTCGCTGCGGATGCGTATTATCACATAGAGTATACGTAGTGCAAAAACGAGCCATGGTTAACCGAATTAATTGCTCTGATGGACGATTATGTCGACCATAAAATGGACGGAGCTTGCGGTAAACTTCGCGAACTGAACCATTATTTTCGAAATAAATTTGCACGATTTGCAAGCGTTGTTCTTTTGTCAACCTGTTCATGATGAAATGGCAAACCAAACTAAATATTAATCACTTGACAGCTGACAAAATGGCCGCCAGTTAAAAAAGTGATGCCAACTTAAAGTTCTATACCTCAATAAAAAACACCCGATATTTAACTACGTATTTTGAATTCAAAGAAATTTTTTACGTACCCATTTTTATTTACAAAAATCATGTGATAAAAAGCATTATTGAAAATTTTATATTTTAGCTTTTCCTTAATTTTTGATTTGAGAAATAATAAAACCAGTAAGAAAAGTTTAATTTAAGGAAGAAAAAAATCTTTGTAGAAAATATTATGCCACCATTTGATAGAATTTGGGATTGTGTTGTCTTTCTAATATGAGACTGTTCACAAGTTATGTAGCCAGTCATGGAAACACGGCGAGGCATCTTGTTCAAAGGATATCTATAATATTTATACGCAAGCACCCGTTTTTAAAAACATCAACTTAACTCTAATTTTATTTATTTAATTTAACTAAAAGATATGTTATGATATGATATGATATATTACATACCAATTTTATTTAAGACTACCACCAAAATATAATTATTTATTTAAATTTTAACACAATATTACAACGATGGGCAAATGCGGCTTTTGTAAACTACGACTCATTGAAATTTATTCTTTTGATTTTTTCCACTAAATTCTAGTCTTAAGGCTGGAATTAAAGATATAAATTTACTGAAAATTATTCTTAAACTGATCTTAAAAAGTATAAAAAACAGGAAAACGGAAAATAAGGCTTGTCAAGAACAATGGATATAATAACTCATCTACTTAATTTAAAATTGTAATAAACTTATTTCATTAAAATCAGAGCTTTAAGGCAAAAATTACTCTTACCTACCCTTAGTATAGCAATGTTTTGATATTGCTTGGACTAAACGGATATCTGGAGAAATTGATCTCACTAATTTCTATGTGACTCCGTAAAACTAAGCGTCGAATTGGTCAAATTGGCAAAACTATTATTAAAAATTGTGTAGCTCTCGGAGAGTTTACTGATTCAGGATATTCCATAATTAACAATCTTTGCATCTTCAGCAGTGAATGAGAAGAAAAAAGTGTTAGACTTAGTAGCTCTTATCAAAACAACTTGCGGTATCGATGTCAAAACATCGTTCTGTGAAGTCATGAACAGATAAACTTGTAAGCGTTGCTAAACACCATCACAACGATGAGGGGAAATCAAGGTCTTATTGAACTTTTTAACAATATTATTATCATTTCAAATTTATTATCATTTTACTGCATAAATATCCGCTAGAATCAAAGAACAAAGTACTTGGAGTCTGTAGAAGCTTACACTATCCTAATCCTATCGGAATGTAATGACGGAATTAAAACCGTTTGGAATGATTGTTTTGCCTTTTAATGTTTCTTACTGATATTATAGCTATTTCTAAACAATACATTTGACTTTGATTCAGACCGATCATTTCTTGATTATAATTTGTAATCATTATAAACATTCCTTCAAAAGGCCCTTTTTTTAGTCGGTAACATCCTTTTTGGGTGTTAGTCTTTATTACTGTGGCTCTTAAAAATATATGTCATTGTAAAATGGCTCTTATTGACCTCATGCGTGGCCACCCCTGCAATATTATTAATTTTAAACAAAATATTTATCACTCGAAGTAATAAATTCTATCCCAATTAATCAACCCAAAAAATTCATCAAACCAAATTCTAAAAATAACAAGTAAGAGTGGTATATTCGGCTTTGCCGAATCTTGGATACCCTTCACCAATGGTGTTCCAAATGTACTTAATGTAATTCGTAGCAATATTTGGTTATACTAATATTATATGCAAAGAGTCTTTAAAATTAAGAGTCGCAAAACGAAAACCTTTTCGGTGGCGTCATCATCTAGAATAGTTATGCAACCAAAGGTTAGGTTGGGCAGGTGGCTGATGTCTAGGGAAGCTTCACTTGGGTTCTAAAGTGGTCCCTTTGTGAAAGATAATGATTACTAGACTACAAGTAGAGAATGCATATTTAAGCCAGCCAGTAGCTTCGAAATAAAATAGACACATATTTTACGAACATTTAATAAAGTTCGATAGACCAGATAAACCATGCACAAAAGATGCTTCAAAATGTAGATGCCCTTAGATTTGAATAGCACATCGATTTGATGAAGTTTAAGTATTCTGACATGCAACCCAAAAACGCTGTACCCAGTGAGGGTTGTGCACTTTAATTCGTACGAATTATCCAACTAGTAAAAGTTGTTGATTAGTTATGTAAAACTCTGAAGTTAGCGGACTGATTTAGGTCAAAGCTTTAACAATGATTGTCAATGTATACAAGCCTTAAAATTATAGGGTATACACTCTTAGTTTTAGATACAAACGTGAAATATATAGCTTTTGAATGGATGGATATCAGCTTTGTCGGAAAAGTTATTAAAGATTTACTTATTAATCTGAAGTTAGTTAATTAATTAAAATGAACACATCATCAATAATATTTGGGATGTATTGTTCTTTCGATCTGTCCGATGGATGTTTGGAAAGTTTTGCTCTAGTTCCTTGTGCAATTTTAATGTGGTTTAATTTATCAGCATTAAATCGATTCCCGGTCGGGGTTATATGGGAGATTTCACTAAATGTGAATAGAGCTCGCCCATTTTCAATATCGAACTTTTCAAGAGATCAGAAATACTTTTGTCAAATGTTGTCCCTCTAGAAAGTTTATTTTAGACGCTATAGCCCTGAATATCAATATTGTACAACGTCTTTATACTAAATGTCATCATCGTATCTTAGGCGAAGTTATACGGGATCAATTGTCAAACGTGAACGGATTTCTCCCAATTGCAATTAAAAATTTTAAATTTTCGTTGATATGTGAGATACTTACATACATATGTAGGCTTTGAACGGATATGTAGGTTTTGAACGGATATCATGTATTAAAATATGAATTTGGAGCTCGTAGAGATGCGGACTCAGAGTTGATAATACAACATTTAAAGCCGTAGTCAAAGTAGATGAAGATGTATAAACGCCAACGATGTTACGGATCACAGCTGGCTCTTCAGTAGATGTTCATTATGTGAAGGTAAGAAATTAGTTTCAGTGGTGATTTCTGAAAGAAGATGTGACTTTAGAGTTATATAAGTGATATTTCATTAGTTAACATCCATTTGGTACACATTGTCTTTTCATTGGGGTGAACATATTCACAACGAAAACCACTAATTAGATCAATATATTGGCCACCATCTTCGCCTCCATAAAAACAAAACCCAAAAGGAAAACTGGAATAAAAAAGAAAACAAAATCATAACAATAAATTTGGTATAAGTCGAGATGAAGATTTAATGTTAGATTTTTTAAGAAACTCCAAAGCAAAATGTCTGAAATTTACCTTAAAGCTGTAAAAATCGTTTAAGTCCTTAAAGTTCTCAAACAAAATATCTTATTGTGGTATGTATATATTATATAATAGTTTAGGAAAAATCTAAAAATTGTATATCAGAGAGCTTTTGGTTTTCGAGTGCCCCTTAAGTATTTTGTTTTCATTAACAGAGTTAAATATTTTAAGTTGTAGTAGTTAATTAAACAAAAGTAAATTTATTAAACAAAAGACTTAAGCAATAAACTTGACTTAAAATAAAGGATTAATCTTAAGAAAGGGAAGAAAGGACAGAATATGAGACATAAATAGAGCTTGGACATTATGTCGTACTTCTTTGTTTCTATCCTTTTTTAACTTCATTCGTAAGTGCGCATAAATATAAGTACTTATACGTATATAGTACGTTAATTAAACTGGCCCTTTTACAAAAAAAAACTTATATTTTTTTTAATTCGCTGTTAATTTAAATTTAAGTAATCTAGGTTCACAATATATTTAATGCACTTTTCAAGTAAATATAAAAAAGTTTGGCATTCCTAACAAAATACTGCAGAAAACGGCGTGCCAATGTGAAAAAATCGAAAAAAAAATAAAAACTTAAATTTGTTTGAAAATATTTTTGTGATAATTTGATGAAATAAAAAATCTTTTTTAACAAGAAGAAAGCTTGATGTCTTGTCTGTCTCAAACCGTGTTAAAATTTCAAATCGATAAACAAATGACTAGCTATGCCTATTTTTGTTCGAGAAGACCAAAAAAATCGTTTTTTATCGATAACTTTCGATTTTGAGGGTATATCGAAATTTCTAAAAATGACAAACTAATACACTCAACAAGGCCTATCGTTTGATATAGGTTTCCTTAAAAGTGTATTTCTTTTTCCTCAAAATGTATCAGTGTGTTATCAAATTTAACTAGAGTTGAAAACAAAAGACTTAGGAAACAAACTCTTTCATTAGCTGTGTTCCAGAACTACCAATACTGTACAATATTGTACAAGTTTTAATCAGAAACTACAGAAAAGTGTTCCTGCACAGAGAAAAAAATGACTTAATTGTAATTTCTGGTTAAAAATTGTACAATATTGTACAGTATTCGTAGTTCTGGAACACAGCTATTAAGAATAATAATAATAATTGTAAGAATAAAGTGATAAATTTCTGATTGAGATTAAACATGTGTCTTATTTCTTTTGTTTTCATTAACTTATATTAATATTCTATTTTAATTAAAGAACAAATTGAATATAATTGGCAAATAAAAAAGTCAACAATTTAAACTGATCTTTTAAAAGTTTTCTTTATGAAATTCATGGTACAGTTGGCCTTGGCATGTTATAAAAAACTTAATATAAAATACGAATACATAGAGATTTATCTCTGGAGACATATTTATGGAATTAGAGCTATTTATGATAGTCGCTAGATCTAGATATATATAGACTTACGATACAGAGATCACTTAAAAATAACTAATATATCCTCTCCAAGTATTCTCATGTATTCACTTGTTCATCTAAATTCTTAACCTCAATGGGTTAATCGTGTTTCTGAACAAGTATTGGGTTCTAAACTGCAACACAAAACATTTAAGGAAACCTTTTTATACTTACTTGTAACATTTTTTCTAGCAATAGATTTATCTTTTCCACAAGTGCCCCCTCTTTAGATCTTCAAAATAGAATTTTTCTATCATGTTACTTTCGCTATGGCTTTTGGTTACAGTTTTTCAAAAGATGACTTGACTGATGTGTTTTATTTGAGTGTGGACATTTTTATCTGTTTTCTTGAAATCTAATGTTGGCTTACTGGGATTTTGTTACTACTATTACTTATTACAGAAAAATTGTTTGAGTATTAAATCATCATCGTTATTTTCATTTTTGAGTTTTTTTCCTTGTATCTGCTGCGTGCTTAAATAAACACATTTAGATAAGTATGAAGTACGTAAGTAGTCCAGAAAAACTTTAGTAATGGGATGTAGTCTGGCATTCAATTACCATGTAATGCCTACAACATACCATCTGCATTACTAACAAATTATTACAATAAGTACTTATTTGTAATTATAATTGTAATTTGAACTGAATGATCCGGGTTCAAATCAAACCAAGACCAAAGAAATGTTTATACCCACCTACAAAAAGAATCGGGGTATATTGAGATTGTCATTCCGTTTAAAAAAACAAAATTCATGTATATTCAGAATCCATATGAACTTCTTAGACGATTGAACGATTTCCGTCCGTCTGTCTGTGTGTCAATTTTTGACAAGAAATGTAAGTGATCACAGCTCTAGCCATCATAATTAACTAGAAAATTAAGTTTAAAGATTTTTATGAAAAATTTTCAAAAAAAAAAAAATCAATTTTCGGTATGAAATTTGGGTGATCACAGGATTACGTTATTTTTGCTCTAACTATCATAATTAACTAGAAAATTAAGTTTAAAGTTTTTTATGAAAAAATTTCAAAAAAATGAATTTTTGGTATGAAATATGAGTGATCACAAGATTTCGTTATTTTTGCTCTAGCTATCATAATTAACGAGAAAATCAAGTTTAAAGTTTTTTATGAAAAAATTTAAAAAAAATCTATTTTTGGTTTGAAATATGAGTGATCACAGGATTTCATTATTTTTGCTCTAGCTATCGTAATTAACGAGAATGTCAAGTTTAAAATTTTTTATGAAAATATTTAAAAAAAAAATTAATTTTTGGTATGAAATTTGGTTGATCACAGGATTTCGTTATTTTTGCTCTGGCTATCATAATTAACGAGAAAATCAAGTCTAAAGTTTTTTATGAAAAATTAAAAAAAAATCAATTTTCGGTATAAAATAATTAACGAGAAAATCAAGTTTAATGTTTTCATAAAAATAATTTAAAAAAAATCAATTTTTGGTGTGAAATAGGAGTGATCACAGTATTTCGTTATTTTTGCTCTAGCTATTATAATTAACAACACTCAGAATATTATGTAAGTAAAATTAACTTTAAATGTAATTTGAAATAAATGAATATTCATTTAAAAACCGGTCAACTGATTTTTCATTCAAATTCAACAAATATTTCATTTAAATTTAACTGACAAATATTTAAACTACATTTTCAGTTTTAAAAACGGAATATTCAGTTGTTTTCAAAAAAATTACTGACAAAAATTTAAACTACATTTTTAGTATAAAAAACGGAAATTTTCATTTATTTTTAAAAAATTGAATGATAAAAAACTACGTAAAATTTCCGTAGAACGGACAATTTTCATTTGTTTTTGTAATTAACGTAACATAAAAGACGAAACCATAAAAAGGTTATATCCTTTAAGGCATCAAAAAAACCAAACAGGCAAAACAAAGTTTGTTGTTTGCTTAGGCCATACCATGTGATAGGCGGCCAGTATTATAAAAAGTTTCTTCAGTAAGCAAACCTAAGATACTTAAGGAAAACCAATAATTAAACAAATACGAATTATATTTGATACAATAATTGAAAAAAATATATAAAAACTGAACAACTGATATTTTCAAATGTTACGGATTTTCAGTATTTTTTTTGTAGGTTGTTTTTTAAACAAATGTATAAATATGTTAAAAATCAATTTTCATATAAATTTAAATGAATATTCATTTGAAAACAACATAACCGAAAATTTCCTAAACAACATACAATCAGTTACTGTAATAATTTCCTAAGTGAAGAAATCAAGTTTAAAGTTTTTTATAAAAAAATTTCAAAAAAATCAATTTTTGATCTAAAATATGAGTGATCACAGGATTTCGTTATTTTTACTCTAGCTATCATAATTAACGAGAAAATCAACTTTAAAGTTTTTATAAAAAAAATATCAAAAAAATCAATTTTTGGTATGAAATATGAGTGATCACAGGATTTCGTTATTTTTGCTCTAGCTATCATAATTAACGAGATAAGTTTAAAGTTCTTGATGAAACAATTTCAAAAAAATTTCAAATTTTCTATAGAGAACTTGAACGATCGTCAACTTTTCTATAGAAAACTTGACCGATTGTCAACTTTACTATAGAAAACTTGAACGATCGTCAACTTTACTATAGAAACCTTGAACGAACGATCGTTAAATTTGCTATAGCAAACTTAAGCAATCGTCAATTTTTTTATTAAAAACATAAGCGATCATCAACTCTTCTATAGAAAGATCGTCAATGATCGTGCAAATTATAAAGTGAACTCAGTGTTACTTAAGCTATATTTCTTTACTTCTCAGTTTAAAAAAGTCATATTAAATATTTCATTTTGAATAAATATGTACTTGGAAATAAGCTCTTTTAACCAATGATCTTTAGCTTTACCTTCATGTCTTTCCCTTAAAGTGACTAATGAGCCAACAAATTGACAAATTTTCGCCCTTAAAAAGTTCATTTTTGAGGAATTTTAAACATGTTTTGTATTTTGTTAAATGTCTGATGAAGTTGAATTTGTAAGTTCTTTGAGAAACATGTTTGTTGTTTTTTGTTAGTTTTCCACCAAAAGTTAGACACGTTTTTCAAAAAAAGTTGTCTTGTTGTGTAAGCGGTTTAATGCTGTCAGTAAAAACATTATTGTTTTCAATTCCGAGTTTGTCTCTTAAGTTTTTTGTTTATGATTATTTTAAATCTTGTTTAACAGTTTTGTTTTATGCAAATTGATTTTTTGAATATACATTTTTTCTAGTAATTTTCTTAATAAAATATGGCATTTGTTGAGCAATTTTAAAACAAACCGTTTTTGTTGTAAAATGTTTTTAGTAACTTCTATAGCTTTTTTAGAACAAATTAATACAAATCTTTTTGCAACTGAGTTTTTCTATTTACCAAAACCAAGCTTTCTATAGAAAAGTTGACGATTGGTCAAGTTTTCTATAGAAAAGTTGACGATTGGTCAAGTTTTCTATGGAAAAGTTGACGATTGGTCAAGTTTTCTATAGAAAAGTTGGCGATTGGTCAAGTTTTCTATAGAAAAGTTGGCGATTGGTCAAGTTTTCTATAGAAAAGTTGGCGATTGGTTAAGTTTTCTTTACAAAAGTTGACGATTGGTCAAGTTTTCTATAGAAAAGTTGACGATTGGTCAAGTTTTCTATAGAAAAGTTGACGATTGGTCAAGCTTTCTATAGAAAAGTTGACGATTGGTCAAGTTTTCTATAGAAAAGTTGACGATTGGTCAAGTTTTCTATAGAAAAGTTGACGATTGGTCAAGTTTTCTATAGAAAAGTTGACGATTGGTCAAGTTTTCTATAGAAAAGTTGACGATTGGTCAAGTTTTCTATAGAAAAGTTGACGATTGGTCAAGTTTTCTATAGAAAAGTTGACGATTGGTCAAGTTTTCTATAGAAAAGTTGACGATTGGTCAAGTTTTCTATAGAAAAGTTGACGATTGGTCAAGTTTTCTATAGAAAAGTTGACGATTGGTCAAGTTTTCTATAGAAAAGTTGACGATTGGTCAAGTTTTCTATAGAAAAGTTGACGATTGGTCAAGTTTTCTATAGAAAAGTTGACGATTGGTCAAGTTTTCTATAGAAAAGTTGACGATTGGTCAAGTTTTCTATAGAAAAATTGACGATTGGTCAAGTTTTCTATAGAAAAGTTGACGATTGGTCAAGTTTTCTATAGAAAAGTTGACGATTGGTCATGTTTTCTATAGAAAAGTTGACGATTGGTCAAGTTTTCTATAGAAAAGTTGACGATTGGTCAAGTTTTCTATAGAAAAGTTGACGATTAGTCAAGTTGGCGATTGGTTAAGTTTTCTTTACAAAAGTTGACGATTGGTCAAGTTTTCTATAGAAAAGTTGACGATTGGTCAAGTTTTCTATAGAAAAGTTGACGATTGGTCAAGTTTTCTATAGAAAAGTTGACGATTGGCCAAGTTTTCTATAGAAAAGTTGACGACTGGTCAAGTTTTCTATAGAAAAGTTGACGATTGGTCAAGTTTTCTATAGAAAAGTTGACGATTAGTCAAGTTTTCTATAGAAAAGTTGACGATTGGTCAAGTTTTCTATAGAAAAGTTGACGATTGGTCAAGTTTTCTATAGAAAAGTTGACGATTGGTCAAGTTTTCTATAGAAAAGTTGACGATTGGTCAAGTTTTCTATAGAAAAGTTGACGATTGGTCAAGTTTTCTATAGAAAAGTTGACGATTGGTCAAGTTTTCTATAGAAAAGTTGACGATTGGCCAAGTTTTCTATAGAAAAGTTGACGACTGGTCAAGTTTTCTATAGAAAAGTTGACGATTGGTCAAGTTTTCTATAGAAAAGTTGACGATTAGTCAAGTTTTCTATAGAAAAGTTGACGATTGGTCAAGTTTTCTATAGAAAAGTTGACGATTGGTCAAGTTTTCTATAGAAAAGTTGACGATTGGTCAAGTTTTGTATAGAAAAGTTGACGATTGGTCAAGTTTTCTATAGAAAAGTTGACGATTGGTCAAGTTTTCTATAGAAAAGTTAACGATTGGTCAAGTTTTTTATAGAAAAGTTGACGATTGGTCAAGTTTTCTATAGAAAAGTTGACGATTGGTCAAGTTTTATATAGAAAAGTTGACGATTGGTCAAGTTTTATATAGAAAAGTTGACGATTGGTCAGGTTTTCTATAGAAAAGTGGACGATTGGTCAAGTTTTCTATAGAAAAGTTGACGATTGGTCAAATTTTCTATGGATAAGTTTACAATCGCTCATATTTTCTTTAGAAATTTTATGTTTGATTAAATTTAATTATTTTTTTTTATACCCTTCACCACCATAGGTGGAAAGGGTATTATAAGTTTGTGCTGATGTTTGTAACGCATAGAAATATTTGTCGTAGACCCACCTTTTAGTATACCAATAGACTTAGAATCACTTTCTGAGTCGATTTAGCGATGTCCGTCCGTCCGTCCGTCCGTCCGTCTGGCTGGCTGGACCCCCATGTAAACCTTGTAATCAAACTACAGGTCGCAATTCTAAAGATAATTTGATGAAATTTGGCACAGATAATTTCTTTGATAATGGGACCATGGCTATTGAAATTGGTCAAAATCGGTCTATTATTTATGGTACCTCCCGTAGGTCTCACTTCCCGGAATTGCTATATTGGCCACAAATATCAATATTTTTTCATGAAATTTAAAACAGATACTGCTTATGTAAACTTAAATCACTGTACCAAATTTGACCATAGCTCCCATACAAACTCTTCTTCAAAAACGCACTAAATGAGTCAAAAAATCACTAAAACGCTCGTAAATCTAAAGATAATGAAAATTTTGAGTTTATTTTTTGCATACATAATTTTTGTAACAACTGTAATCAATTTGCCAAATTTCGAGATAATCGGTCCACATTTGACCCTAGCTCTCATATAAGTCCAAATGATGGAAACAGGTTGAATATATACGTTTTGAGAAAATGTTTGTATGATGGCAAAATTTAGCAAATATTTGTCTTTATACAGGAAAAATAACACCTTTGACCTTAGTGGTGAAGGGTATCGTATGGTCGGCTTGACCGACTATAGCGTTTTCTTACTTGTTTTTTTTTTTGAGTAATGTTAATATTTACTTAAGCAATTATTTAATATTTAAGAGTCATTTGTTCTTTGACTTAGGCTATAAATGGTTTCTGTTATATTTAAAAAAGTGTTAAAAAATGATTAATTTTAATTTGTGTATTATTCCGTTTCTGTCTTTATGTATGTGAATTTATTTACGTTTTTTGTTTTGTTTTACAAAATGTTAGTAAACATTTCTCTAATAATATTTTCACACTTAAACAAGAATTTTTCTTCGTTAAATACAAACATTTTTTTAACGCTTTAATGCTAACCATTTATGGTTTGTGGCAAATTATTTTATGGAAGTTAAATATTCAATTGCTGTTTTCAGTTAAGTTGAAAAGAAGATGTGACTTAATCAATATTTGTCGTAAGCAAACATTTATGTTTGTTTTATTTTTTTTTTACTTAATGTTTGTATGAGTTTTCTCTTAAGATTTTCAGTGTTTCTTTATTGATAGATTTTCCTTTTGTAGAAATTTTTTACACGTGCTTTGCTTTGAGGAAAAAGTTAAAACAAAGTTTTATATGTTGTAATAATGGTTATTACAATGTAACTGCTTCAAATTGAATTGTAATGAGGATATACAATTTAAACAAAATCGAAAATTTTTCAAGTAATTTAGTTCAATTCGTAAGAATTTTTTGTTATATTTGCCATCATTGAGTTACTTTCGCTATCATCATAGAACCTCAGTAACACTCAAGCTAAAAGCCTCATCATAATTTTGAAATTGTAAACTCATTTATCGATGTTTTAGTTTTAAAACATTTTGTTTGGTTTAAACCAAAATAAAGAAATAGCTTGTCTGAAAGATTAGTTGTTTGTATTGCTGTTGTTACTATTTTTCTTTAGTAGTAAAACGTCTGTTTTAAATGTATTGAATTTTCTTTTTGAAGCACGAACAAACCTTTGTAAAATTTTAGAACATTACGATTCATTTCTTTGTAACTTGCAAATAGTGTAACACAGAATACGTGATTTTTGGCGAAGTGCAACAAACAAAACCCGATATATTTACAAACAGGCCAGCTAGCTGTCCATTCATCCTCCTAGAAAGTTTATTTTAGGCAGGAAATCATGAAAAAGAGACGTCATGGTCTTCCTTATTCAACATCACAAAATTTTCCATAGCCACAACCAAAGCCTATAATATAGCCTAAACATAGTTAAGGTTTTTGATTTGCTCCTCCAACAACAAATATAGAAACAAAATTTAAAAATTTTTGTTTTGTTCTGAATATTTTGTTTTGAAAACTCTCTTATAGAAAACAAATCCGACCTTTTTATTCAGTATGAGCAATGTTGTTTTGAGGTAAAGTATTTCGTGTTTGAAAATTTTTGGAATATTTTATTATTATTTGCTGTAACTAACTTGTAATTAGTTGTAGATTGTAAAAATGACCCAGAAATTCTTGAGACGTAAAAAATAGGACAAATTTCAGCTTCTCAACATTGAACATTGAAAATTTATGATAGTTTTTACTAAAAAGAACAAAAAACAAGTAATAAAGTGCTATAGTCGATCAATACCCTTCACCATAAAAACATTTTCTCAAAACTTATATATTTATATGACAGCTAGGGTCAAAAGTGGAAAAAATTCGAAATTTAGCAAATTGATTACAGTTTTTACAAACGTTATTTCTGCAAAAAATCAAAAATTGCAATATCTTCAGGAATCTCATTATCTTCAGACTTACGATCGTTTGAGTCACAGTCAAAGTCATAGTTAAAGTCATAATCAAAGTCATAGCCAAAGTCATAGTCAAAGTCATAGTCAAAGTCATAGTCAAAGTCATAGTCAAAGTCATAGTCAAAGTCATAGTCAAAGTCATAGTCAAAGTCATAGTCAAAGTCATAATCAAAGTCATAGTCAAAGTCATAGTCAAAGTCATAGTCAAAGTCATAGTCAAAGTCATAGTCAAAGTCAAAGTCAAAGTCAAAGTCATAGTCAAAGTCATAGTCAAAGTCATAGTCAAAGTCATAGTCAAAGTCAAAGTCATAGTCAAAGTCAAAGTCATAGTCAAAGTCATAGTCAAAGTCATAGTCAAAGTCATAGTCAAAGTCATAGTCATAGTCAAAGTCATAGTCATAGTCATAGTCATAGTCAAAGTCAAAGTCATAGTCAAAGTCATAGTCAAAGTCATAGTCAAAGTCATAGTCAAAGTCATAGTCAAAGTCATAGTCATAGTCATAGTCATAGTCATAGTCAAAGTCATAGTCAAAGTCATAGTCAAAGTCATAGTCAAAGTCATAGTCAAAGTCATAGTCATAATCATAATCATAATCATAATCATAATCATAATCATAATCATAATCATAGTCAAGGTCATAGTCATAGTCAAAGTCATAGTCATAGTCAAAGTCAAAATCATAGTCAAAGTCATAGTCAAAGTCATAGTCAAAGTCATAGTCATAGTCATAGTCATAGTCATAGTCATAGTCATAGTCATAGTCAAAGTCAAAGTCAAAGTCAAAGTCATAGTCATAGTCAAAGTCATAGTCAAAGTCATAGTCAAAGTCATAGTCAAAGTCATATTCATTGTCAAAGTCAAAATCATAGTCATAGTCAAAGTCATAGTCAAAGTCATAGTCAAAGTCATAGTCAAAGGCATAGTCAAAGTCAAAGTCATAGTCAAAGTCATAGTCAAAGTCATAGTCAAAGTCAAAGTCATAGTAAAAGTCATAGTCAAAGTCATAGTCAAAGTCATAGTCAAAGTCATAGTCAAAGTCATAGTCAAAGTCATAGTCAAAGTCATAGTCAAAGTCATAGTCAAAGTCATAGTCAAAGTCATAGTCAAAGTCATAGTCAAAGTCATAGTCAAAGTCATAGTCAAAGTCATAGTCAAAGTCATAGTCAAAGTCATAGTCAAAGTCATAGTCAAAGTCATAGTCAAAGTCATAGTCAAAGTCATAGTCAAAGTCATAGTCAAAGTCATAGTCAAAGTCATAGTCAAAGTCATAGTCAAAGTCATAGTCAAAGTCATAGTCAAAGTCATAGTCAAAGTCATAGTCAAAGTCATAGTCAAAGTCATAGTCAAAGTCATAGTCAAAGTCATAGTCAAAGTCATAGTCAAAGTCATAGTCAAAGTCATAGTCAAAGTCATAGTCAAAGTCATAGTCAAAGTCATAGTCAAAGTCAAAGTCATAGTCAAAGTCATAGTCAAAGTCATAGTCAAAGTCATAGTCAAAGTCATAGTCAAAGTCATAGTCATAGTCAAAGTCATAGTCAAAGTCATAGTCAAAGTCATAGTCAAAGTCATAGTCAAAGTCATAGTCAAAGTCATAGTCATAGTCAAAGTCATAGTCAAAGTCATAGTCAAAGTCAAAGTCATAGTCATAGTCAAAGTCATAGTCAAAGTCATAGTCAAAGTCATAGTCAAAGTCATAGTCAAAGTCATAGTCATAGTCAAAGTCAAAGTCATAGTCAAAGTCATAGTCAAAGTCATAGTCAAAGTCATAGTCAAAGTCATAGTCAAAGTCATAGTCAAAGTCATAGTCAAAGTCATAGTCAAAGTCATAGTCAAAGTCATAGTCAAAGTCATAGTCAAAGTCATAGTCAAAGTCATAGTCAAAGTCATAGTCAAAGTCATAGTCAAAGTCATAGTCAAAGTCATAGTCAAAGTCATAGTCAAAGTCATAGTCAAAGTCATAGTCAAAGTCATAGTCAAAGTCATAGTCAAAGTCATAGTCAAAGTCATAGTCAAAGTCATAGTCAAAGTCATAGTCAAAGTCATAGTCAAAGTCATAGTCAAAGTCATAGTCAAAGTCATAGTCAAAGTCATAGTCAAAGTCATAGTCAAAGTCATAGTCAAAGTCATAGTCAAAGTCAAAGTCATAGTCAAAGTCATAGTCAAAGTCATAGTCAAAGTCATAGTCAAAGTCATAGTCAAAGTCATAGTCAAAGTCATAGTCAAAGTCATAGTCAAAGTCATAGTCAAAGTCATAGTCAAAGTCATAGTCAAAGTCATAGTCAAAGTCATAGTCAAAGTCATAGTCAAAGTCATAGTCAAAGTCATAGTCAAAGTCATAGTCAAAGTCATAGTCAAAGTCATAGTCAAAGTCATAGTCAAAGTCATAGTCAAAGTCATAGTCAAAGTCATAGTCAAAGTCATAGTCAAAGTCATAGTCAAAGTCATAGTCAAAGTCATAGTCAAAGTCATAGTCAAAGTCATAGTCAAAGTCATAGTCAAAGTCATAGTCAAAGTCTTAGTCAAAGTCATAGTCGAAGTCATTGTCAAAGTCATAGTCAATGTCATACTCAAAGTCAAATTCATAATCATAGTCAAAGTCATATTCGTAGTCATAGTCAAAGACGAAGACGAAGTCAAGTCATAAGTCATAGTCAAAGTCATATCCATAGTTAATGTTTTAGTCAAAGGCATAGCCAAAGTTATCGTCAAAGTCATAGTCAATGTCATGGTCAAAGTTATAGTCATAGTCAAAATTATACCAAAAGTTATTTTCCAAAACCAAAGTTATAATCAAACTCATAGTCGTAGTAAAAGTCATAGTCAAAGTCGTTGCCAAAATTTATGGTCATTGTAATCTTCTGGAGTTTATTAAACCAAAAGCTTTATTTATATTCTGAAATAATTTTCAATTTGTTTGTCTAACAAAAAGATATTTGTCTTTATGGCATCTTCACTTCTTTAAATAATAAGTTTATTGCAGTTACATCTATTATTTTCAGTTTTAGTTTTTTTACGATAGACATTAGACTTATGGCATCTCATGGTGTAAAAACATGATGCAGAAAACACTGAACGATTCAAAGATTTAAAGCCGAAATAAATTAATTTAAACATTGAATACTTTAACTAAAAAACTATTATGACTTTGAAATAGTTTAAGATTTTGATAGATATATGCAGTACGTATGTATGTATTTGTACGTTCGTATGTATACAAGCCTTTAAAACAATTAAATTTGAACGACGTTGCCCAGCTGGAAGCCAGGAAATTCTTCTTTAAAAATTTTTATTTAATTTTTTTCTACTAGTTATAACTTGAAGTGTTTGGTGCTTGTGGAAATGGCCAATATTTGGGCAAAAGTTGTTGCTAGGAAAAAATTATGTTGCACTTATTTCTATACATTCATATGTGTGCGAAAAAAAATAGCAGAAAAAAGTTAAAAAATTGCCAAAGCAGATTCGACGCATCAGCAGCAGTTTAATATATTTACAAGTTCACCATCACATGTACTTAATGATATGTTCATAAAATGATGACTGCTTTATGATCATAATGATCGTTTATATGAGTGCGTAATTTATGCTTGGACGTTTTGTATTCTATTGTGATGTTTGAATATAATATTTGATATTGATAGAGCCCACTATCAAAATTATAAAAAAATCATGCAAAATAGTGAAAAAAAAATTTTAGTTTAAATCAAAGTCATTTAATATTCACAGTCCTTGTCAAAACAAGACAAACTCAAGGTTAGAACCATAGTATATTTCTACTTCATTATCGTTATCAAAGTTACAGTGAAATTTTTCCATTAGCTTGATATAATAATTTTTATTCATTTTCAGTCTATAAGCTTAACATGTCCCTTAAAAGAAATGCAAAAACGTTAAATAATAAATTAATTAAATTACTTCGCTTCACAAAAAAAAGACAGACAGATGGCGCAATCTGTTTTATGGACCGTACAGAAAGACTAAAGAAGCAATTAAATTAGTTACGATCACAATCATGTCATGTCAAACATGGTAAAACAGTTTTGAGACATTCCGTACTAAAGATTTCTTTCAACCTGACTTAGGCAAACTAAAAATAAAGAGCAAATTGTAGATTATTTGTATAAGGTTAGAATTAGAAGACTTAAACAAAACTAAAAAAAGAAATTGTTTTTGAAAGCGTAATAAATCAAGCACTTGTCTTAAATTTTCGTCTATCAGTGCAGTTTTAAGTCTGTCCATCCGTCTTTCTTGTCTTAAATGTATAACAAGTAAGAGTGGCATATTCGGCTTTGCCGAATCTTGGATACCCTTCACCAATGGTGTTCTAAAAGTAAAGTACAAAATCTATATTCTTACGATTGATAATTATATAGTTTCTGATTACTGACTAAGTTGAGCTCCACACAAATGCTTGATATGTATATTAATTTTCTGTTGTTCGTACTCAATGTAATTCCTAGCAATATTTGGTTATACTAGTGTTATATGCAAAGAGTCTTTAAAATTAAGAGTCGGAAAACGAAAAGCTTTTCGGTGGCGTCATCATTTAGAATAGTTCTAGCTTCGAAATAAAATAGACACATATTTTACGAACATTTAATAAAGTTCGATAGACCAGATAAACCATGCAGAAAAGATGCTTCAAAATGTAGATGGCATTAGATTTGCAAAAGCACATAGATATGATGAAGATTAAGTATTATGGCATGCAACCCAAAAACACAGTGCCCATTGAGGGTTCTGCACTTTAATTGGTACGAATTATCCAACTAGTAGAAGTTCTTGATTAGTTATGTAAAACTCTGAAGTTAGCGGGCTGATTTAGGTAAAAGCTTTAACAATGATTTTCAATGTATATAAGCCTTAAAATTATAGGGTATACACTCTTAGTTTTAGATACATACGTGAAATATATAGCTTTTAAATGGATGGATATCAGCTTTGTCGGAAAAGTTATTAAAGATTTACTTGTTAATCTGTAGTTAGTTAATTAATTAAAATGAACACTTCATCAATAATATTAGGGATGTATTGTTGTTTCGATCTGTCCGATGGATGTTTGGAAAGTTTTGCTCTAGTTCTTTGTGCAATCATAGTGTGATTTAATTTATCAGCATTAAAGTGATTCCCGGTCGGGGTTTTATGGGAGATTTCACTAAATGTGAACATTTTCAATATCGAACTTTTCAAGAGATCAGAAATACTTTTGTCAAATGCTGTACCTCTAGAAAGTTTATTTTAGGCGCTATTGTCCTGAATATCAATATTGTACAACGTCTTTATACTAAATGTCATCATCGTATCTATTATAATTTGTCATTTATTAGCTACTAAGAGATTGCCTTAGGCGAAGTTATACGGGATCAATTGTCAAACGTGAACGGATTTCTCCCAATTGCAATTAAAAAATTTAAATTTTTGTTGATATGTGAGATACTTACATACATATGTAGGTTTTGAACGGATATCATGTAATCAGCTGCATTTTTGTACTTCCTAGGAAGATTACCTATAATTTGATATATAATACATTCTCAAATGTTATCATAATGTTCAAAAGTCAGACACAAAATTAAGATAAATGCAGTGTGTCTGTCTGCTAAAACCAGATTTGTGGAGCTCCTGAATTGTCCCACCCTGAATTTCAACATTGTCGATCAAAACACCATCGCTTAAACGCTAAATTATATCTACCACAAATTACAGAATGCATCAGGATTTAGATAATCCCCTGCGAAGGACGCTATTAAACTTCATCAAAATAAACATCTGAGATATCGACAAAATAGGAGCTCCAAAAACTTGACTACAACAGAAAAAAGGACAGACAGGTAGACGGACAAACAAACAGACGGACGGACGGGCAAACAAACAGACGGACGGACAGACGGACGGAGGTCGCGAAATCGATTCTTATGCCGATTCTGAGTTGATCGGTACAATTTGAATGCTATTCATAATCAGATTTGTGAAGTATATATATCAGATTTTAGAAAATCCTCCCATAAAGAACGATGTCAAATTTCATCCCAATCGGTCCATAAACACCTGAGATATCGCTGAAACAATACTTACAAAATGTAAACAAAATTTCTTAGACACGTACTTTGGGCAATTTGCTGTACATCAAATGTAGTGTTATGGCGATATCTCAATTGTTTATAGACCGCTTTTGATAAAATTTAATAACGTGGTTGGTGGGGGAATTTCCTAAAATCTGATATAAAATTTATGTAGGTCCGTACTAAAGGAGGATAGTTTTTCCTATTTCTGCATTTAATTTTTTCAACAAACATTCTCTAATGTGTACTTTGGGCAATTTGCGATACATCAAATTCAGTGTTTTGGCGATATCTCAGTTGTTTATGGACCGATTTTGATAAAATTTTACAGAGTGCTTTGGGAAACTATTTCCTACAATCTGATATATAACATATTATCACATGTACACCAGGAGTATCTTTTTTCTCTTGTTATTTAAAAGTGTGTTTCAATCAAAAATTTTAAAATTTTCGTCTAATTTTTGGTATTTTTTCGATATTTTCGGTCTTTATAAACCGATTTTAATGAAATTTAATAGCGTTCATTGCGGGAGAATTTCCTAAAATCTGATATATAATTTATGTAAGTCCATCCTCCAGGGGCTTCAGAAACTTGATTTCAACAGACAGACAGACAGACGGACGGACAGACAGACAGACAGACAGACAGACGGACATTGCTTAATCGATTCTCCTCCCGATTCTGAGTCGATCGGTATAATTTTTATGGGGTCTACGATCACTAATAAAAAAATTACAAACGGAATCACAAACTTATAATACCCTTTCACCTATTGGTGAAGGGTATAAAAAATATGTCTTACTTAGTTTTACGAGATACATTTTTTTCTACTATTCAAAAGTTACAAAACAGCCTTTAGTTTTATGTGTAAGGTTTGGGGTCACTTTTGTAAAATTATTTCTGGTTTTTGCTTTTTCGTTTGTCCAGACTAATTAGTCTTCTTATTTAAGTGGGGACGGAGCAGAATTACTAAAAAAAAAATATCCATACACAAATCAAAATACCACAAAATAAGATACATTCGTATATCGAAAAGATAGACATAGTGGTACAATGACACAATTTATGTGTTCAATATCTACTTGATAACATTCCAGTTGAACATATTCCAGTTGGCTCTACAGTGGAGCAAAGTTGCAAACCTAGGGTATGTAAAACCTTTAGATGCGTATAACTTTCGCCAATTTAGTCTGATCCAAAAGATTTTTACATTTTCGAAAACTAGATTACTACATTATCTCTTATACTTTAAGAGATATTTGACTCCAAACATTTTTTTGGCATAACTTCATAGAAAAAAAACATAGTTTTCTACGTATATGGGAAAAACATACGTTTCTGGTGGGAATGAAGTCATGGTTCTTTTTTGTCATTCATTGTGATTTTAACACATGGAAAAGTTCTTTTTAATTATTTTTTTACACCATTTACAAGAAAAACTAAAAAGAAGATGAAAAAGAATTAGTGCCAGAATCTTCATAATCTAGTAAAGTGATACATCTGTTAGTTATATAAAACCTTCAAAATATTAGGTTTACAACTTTACTTCTGTTGTTTTTTTCCGAATTTCGAGTCTTTATTATAGGGTGCTGTCCATCGCTGACCACTGCTATTTCCCACCTTTCGATCATTGAGTATTGAGTATAAACTTATTCTAACAAAATCTGTACCAAAGTATTGTTTTGAACTAAGTTCATGACAATAGGTAATTGTTTTTCCTCATATAGTTTTTCTCGGAGGAAAGTTAATTTAAGACTTCGAAATTAAAAAAAAAAGCTTTTTCGTCTACCAAATAAATACAAATTACTTTTTCTGTTTCTTCCCAAAGTTTTTAAAATTTTGTACTAAAAACTATAAATAATAATTCATGCGTAGAAAACTACGCAAAGAAAAATGTATTATGATCTTGTGAAATTATACTTATCCCTTGCGGGCAAAATATCCGAATATTTTTAAATATTATTTTATATTTTTTCAAACTGGTCTTAAGTCTATTCATGCTGTAAATTTCATCGCTGCTAATTTATTCCTTCTAGTTTTTTCCAATTTTACTATAGGCTAAAATCACTGTGTAACGTTTACAAACGAAATCATATACCTGTGAAACCAATTTCATTCCATACAATTCAGGGAAATATGTTTTCTGTTTGTTGGTAATGAAAACAGCCTAAACATGATTGCATTTAAGCCAAGTTTAATCTTTCAATTTGATCTTGATTAAAATGCCACCATACCACCTCAAAGCAGAAGAAAATGAACATCTCAGGCTTTTTCTATTCAAAATGTGTACAAACAATAATAATGGAAAGAAAATAAAAAAAAAAACAAGTATGAAAGTGCTATAGTCGGTCAAGCCCGACCATACGATACCCTTTACAACTAAGGTCAAAGGTGTTCTTTTTCCTGCATAAAGACAAATATTTGCTAAATTTTGCCATCATGCAAACATTTTCTCAAATCTTTTATATTTAAGCTATTTCCGTCATATGGACTTATATGAGAGTTAGGGTCAAATGTGGACCGATTATCTCGAAATTGATTACAGCTTTTACAAAAATTATGTGTAAAGAAAATAAACTCAAAATTCTCATTATCTTCAGATTTACGAGCGTTTTAGTGATTTTAGTCTAATTTAGTGAGTTTTGACAAAAGAGTTTGTAGGAGAGCTATGGTCAAATGTGGACCGATTTCAACGAAATTTGGTACAGTGAGTTTGGTTTACATAAGCAGCGTTTGTTTTAAATTTCATGAAAAAATATTGATATGTGTGGTCAAAATGTTAATTCCGGGAAGTGGGACCTATGGGAGATACCATAAATACTGGACTGATTTCGAAGAATTTCAATAGCCGTGGTCCCACCATCAATGCCAAATTTTATCAAATTATCTCTAGAATTTCGACTTGTACTTTGATTACATCGTTTACAATTGGGTTCAGCCAGCCAGACGGACGGACGGACTGACATCACTAAATCGACTCAGAAAGTGATTCTAAACCTATTGGTATACTAAAAGATGGGTCTTAGACAAATATTTCTTTGCGTTATATACATCAGCACAAACTTATCATACCCTTTCCACCAATGGTGGTAAAGGGCATAAATATTAATATTTGTGGCCAAAATATCAATTCCGGGAAGTGGGACCTATGGGAGGTACCACAAATAACGAACCGATTTTGACGAATTTCAATAGCCATGGTCCCACTATCAAAAAAAGTATCTGTGAAAAATTTCATCAAATTATCTTTAGAATTGCGACCTGTACTTTAATTATTACATGGTTTACATGGGGGTCCAGCCAGCCAGTCGTCCAGCCAGATGGACGGACGGACTGGAATCGCTAAATCGACTTCGAAAGTGATTCTAAGCCTATTGATATACTAAAAGGTGGGTCTAAGATAAATATTTCTAGGCGTTACATACATCAGCACAGACTTATAATACCCTTTCCATCTATGGTGGTGAAGTGTATAACAACAAGTGATCAACAAGAACTACAATAAATTGAATGATTAACATTCAGTTATCAATGCTTTGGACCTCAGTGGTCTAAGATATAATAAAAAGTCCTTTAAAAGTATAATGTGACAAATATTCATACAATTTTTCAAAAATCTATTAATGAGCCAAAAAATATTGCATACTTTTAGCTGCTGGTATACGTGTGTTAGTATAAGTATAACCATGGCTTTGTTTTAAGCAATTTGATCAGTTTTAGTTATAATAAAGAGAAGTACAATAAATGAAATATAAACAAAAGCCCATAATGCTTAAGCCTTTTAATATTGACGGTTTGCAAGTTAGTCTTAACTGCACTCAGAATAATTTGTAAGTAAAATTAACTAAAAATGTAATTTGAAATGAATGAATATTCATTTAAAAACCGGTCAACTGATTTTTCATTAAAATTCAATAAATATTTCATTTAAATTTAACTGACAAATATTTAAACTACATTTTCAGTTTTAAAAACGGAATATTCAGTTGTTATCAAAAAATTACTGACAAAAATTTAAACTACATTTTTAGTATAAAAAACTTGAGTTGTAAAAAACTACGTAAAATTTCCGTAAAACGGGCAATTTTCATTTGTTTTGTGATTAACTTAACATAAAAGACGAAACCATAAAAAGGTTATATCCTTTAAGGCATAAAAAAACCAAACAGACAAAACAAAGTTTGTTGTTTGCTTAGGCCATACTCCGTGATAGGCGGCCAGTATTATAAAAAGTTTCTTCAGTAGGCAAACCTAAGATACTTAAGGAAAACCAATAATTAAACAAATACGAATTATATTTGATACAATAATTGAAAAAATGTATAAAAACTAAACAACTGATATTTTCAAATGTTACGGATTTTCAGTATTTTTTTGTAGGTTGTTTTTTAAACAAATGTATAAATATGTTAAAAATCAATTTTCATATAAATTTAAATGAATATTCATTTGAAAACAACATAACCGAAAATTTCCTAAACAACATACAATCAGTTACTGTAATAATTTCCTGAGTGTGTCTTTATTTAAAACAATTTTGCAGTTGTATGTGTTGTAGTATACGAATATTGTTGTTAAGCTCATGAAGTAGTAGTAGCCTGTTGCTGTTGATTTTTTAACTCCAATCATGGAAATGTTCCCACGAAACAGGTTGTTTTTGTTGAGTACATTCATTACTGAATTTGTTTTCTCTAACTTGTGGTGCCTGGCTGAGTAACTGACTTATTCACTGAATGCACTGAATAAATATCTGTGTTTGGCTGAAAGACTACCTCTCTGTTAGTACATACATACACTTGCTTGCACTTAGTTTGCGAAATGTTTGCTTGGAAATATGTAAGAGTTTTAGTTCTGCCTGCATTTAAATTCTCTATTTTAGTCAAGTTCTATAAGATTTCTTACACTCTTTCTTCTTGTAGCAATGGGTAAGTTTTTTAAGTACATAGTTAATTTTTAGTCGTTGATGACTTGGGTATTAAGGATTTTCTGGGTTCTCTTGGCAAATGTATTTTGAATATAGTACTTCGGTTGCTTAGCCTATAGCAACCCATAATGAATAAATTGCGTACTGCCTTGGAGTAGTTTGTTGAATACTTCTATGAAATGTTGCCAGCCGTACTGCCTAGGCTTACACATACTTTCCGTTGTCTAGTATATCCTTAAGAAAGAAAGTTAAATTTAATTTCGTTTTTATAAATACTTAGAATTTCAGTAGATTTATAAAATACAATGTTACTAATGCTGTTGACCGCACCTAAGTTAAGTCTAGTAATAAACAAGTTAGAAAGTGCTATAGTCGGTCCAGCCCGACCATACGATACCCTTCACCACTAAGGTTAAAGGTCTTGTTTTTCCTGTATAAAGACAAATATTTGCTAAATTTTGCCATCATACAAGCATTTTCTCAAAACTTATGCATTTAAGCTATTTCCGACATTTGGACTTATATGAGTGCTAGGGTCAAATGTGGACCGATTATCTCAATTTTACAAATTAATTACAGTTGTTACAAAGATTACCTATACAAAAAATAAACTTAAAATTCTCATCATCTTCGGATTTGCGAGCGTTTTAGTGAATTTTGTCTCATTTTGTGCGTTTTGAGAAAAGAGTTTGTATGGGAGCTATGGTCAAATGTGGACCGATTTCAATGAATTCTGGTACAGTGATTTAAGTTTAAGCAGTACCTGTTTTAAATTTCATGAAAAAATATTGATTTTGTGCCCAATATATCAATTCCGAGAAGTGGGACCTATGGGAGGTACCATAAATAATAGACCGATTTTGAAAAATTTCAATAGCTATCAAAAAAATGATCTGTGCTAAATTTCATCAAAGTATCTTTAGAATTGCGACCTTTAGTTTGATTACAAGGTTTACATGTGGTGAAGGGTATAAAAACTCACTCAGACTATGAATTCCATTGCATAAAAAAAGTTATTATTTCATTGATATTCCAATCAAAGGGGTAGGACATACTTATATTATGGGATTTAACAAAAATAATTATTATTTAATTCTTATGATATAGGGATACAATTAAATACAATAATGATGTATAAATATTTTTATTTTTTAAATAAATCCATATTCACATATATTTTGCACAAAAAGTGTCTGACAGACTTGAAATTTTCCTCACCCGTTTTTACTTTTAATGCTTCCTTATTTTTTCTATCACAATTCTAAATGAAAATCATTTAAAATACTATTTTTTAAATTGAGAGAAAAAAACACAAACTTTTAAGACAATTTTTATCTATAAATAACAGATTTGTATTTTCCGGTATTTAAAAGTTTATAGGCAGTTAGTTCGACTGACTTGATGCCTTTCGTTTAATTAGTGTTTAATTGTAGAACGTGTAGAACACGATTGACTTGCTGTTAATAATAGAGAGGAAAAAAAACTGCAAAATAAAAATTACAATTAATAAAAAAAATATTTTTTTTTAAATTCGCGGCTTCATATTAAAACAATATATAAACTATAACGAACAAGTGCAGTTTTAAAAAGCAACAACAGCGACGACTACAATCAATAAGAAGGCAGCAACACAAAAATAATTGCAATTTTTTTAAGTAAAAGAGGGAAACGATTAAAAACCGTTGCATCTAAAACAAAAGACTTAAGACAAAAACCTAAAACAGTTTTTAAAGGAACTAAAAGCCAATAAAGCACAGTTGGATATCAAATTGGAAAATATAAATTTGAATAGCCGAAAATCGAAAGAAAATTTGTTTTTATACAAATTTATGCAATAATACTTTTTTTGACTTCAAAAAAATTTTTATATTAAATTTTACAAAAAATTCTGAATAACATATTTTTGTAAAAAATTTCTATATAAATTTATTAATAGAAACATTTTCAATTATTAAGATTTTTTGGTTTAAGACCCTCCTTTAATTACATATACCAATAGATTTAGAATCACTTAATAAGTCGATTTAACGATGTCAGTCCGTCCGTTTGCCAGACCCCCACGTAAACGTTGTAATTTAACACGAAATAATTGTTTTGATAATTGGATCATGGCTATTGAAATTCGTATTCTGGACACAAACATAACAAATTTTTCATAAAATTTAAAAAAGATACTGAAACCAAACCAAACTGAATTTCGTTGAGTTCGGTCCACATTTGACAATAGCTGTCATACAAACTCTTCCGTTAAAACGCATTAAATAAGACAAAAGTCGATAAAACACTTGAATATACAAGGCTTGAGAAAATGTTTGTATGATGACAAAATTTAGTAAATAGTTTTATATATGAAAAAGAACACCCTTGACCTTAAAAAACAAGTAAGAGTGGTATATTCGGATACCCGAATGCCGAATCTTAGATACCCTTCACCAATGGTGTTCCCAAAGTAAAGTACCAAATCGTAAGAATATATTGATAATTATATTGTTCTGATTACTAACTTAGTTGAGCTCGACACAAATGCTTGATATCTATATTAATTTTCTTTTGTTCATACTAAATGTAATTCCTGGCAATATTTGGTTATAGTAGTATTATATGCAAAGAGTCTTTAAAATTAAGAGTCGGAAAACGAAAAGCTTTTCGGTGGCGTCATCATCTAGAATAGTTATGGGCCCAAAGGTTAGGTTGGGCAGGTGGCTGATGTCTAAGGCAGAGTCACTTGTGTTCTAAAGTGGTTCCTTTGTGAAAAATAATGATTACTAGACTACAAGTAGAGAATGCTTTTTAAGCCAGCCAGTAGCTTCGAAATAAAATAGACAGATATTTTACGAACATTTAAGTTCGATAGACCAGGTAAACCATGCAGAAAAGATGCTTCAAAATGTAGATGCCCTTAGATTTGCAAGAGCACATGTAGATTAAGTATTTTGACATGCAATCAAAAAACACAGTGCTCAGTGAGGGTTTTGTACTCTAATTCGTACGAATAATCCAACTAGTAAAAGTTCTTGATTAGTTATATAAAACTCTGAAGTTAGGGGACTGATTTAGGTCAAAGCTTTAACAATGATTGTCAATGTATACAAGCCTTAGAGTTATAGGGTATAAACTCTTAGTTTTAGATACATACGTGAAATATATAGCATTTGAATGGATGGATATCAACTTTGTCGGAAAAGTTATTGATGATTTACTTATTAATCTGAAGTTAGTTAACTAATTAAGATGAATTCTTCATCAATAATATTTGGGATGTATTGTTCTTTCGATCTGTCTGATGGATGTGTGGAAAGTTTAGCTGTAGTTTTTTGTGCAATTATAATGTGATTTAATTTATCAGCATTAAAGTGATTCCCGGTCGGGGTTATATGGGCCATTTTCAATACCGAACTTTTCAAGAGATCAGAAATACTTTTGTCAAAAGTTGTGCCTCTAGAAAGTTTATTTTAGGCGCTATCGCCCTGAATAACGATATTGTACAACGTCTTTATACTAAATGTCATCATTGTATCTATTATAATTTGTCATTTATTAGCTACTAAGAGATTGCCTTAGGCGAAGTTATACGGGAGCAATTGTCAAACGTGAACGGATTTCTCCCAATTGCAATAAAAAAACTTTCGTTAAAATGTGAGATACATACATACATATGTAGGTTTTGAACGGGTATCATGTACTTAGCTGCATTTTTGTACTTCCTAGGAAGGTTACCTATTATTTGATATGTAATACATTTTGCAATGTTGTCATAATGTTCAAAAGTCAGACACAAAATTACAAAAAATGCAGTGTGTCTGTCTGCTAAAATCAGATTTTTGGAGCTCCTGGAAGGTATACCCATATGCATCTTACACAAAATTTTAGGATATGGTCCCACCCAGAATTTCATCATTGTCGATCAAAACACCTGAAATATCGCTTAAACACTAAATTATATCTACCACAAATTACCGAATGCATCAGAATTTAGGTAATCCTCTGCGAAGTACGCTATTAAATTTCATCAAATAAACATCTGAGATATCGACAGACAAACAGACTCACGGACAGACAAACAGTCGGACGGACGTCGCGAAATTGATTCTCCTTGCCGATTCTGAGTCGATCGGTACAATTTGAATGATATTCATAATCAGATTTGTGGAGTTTGTATATCAGAGTTTGGGAAATCCTTCCACAAAGAACGCTGTCAAATTTCATCACAATTTGGCGATATCTCAGTTGTTTATGCAACGATTTTGATAAAATATAATAATAATAATAACGTGCTTGGCGGGTGAATTTCCTAAAATCTAATATAAAATTTATGTATGTCCGTGCTTTAAGAGGATGGTATTTTCTATTTCTGCATTTCGTTTTTTCAACTAACTTTCTCTAATGCGTACTTTGGGCAATACTTTACATCATCAGCAGCAATGATAAAAATAAGACAAAAATGCAACAGATCAATATACGAGTATCCTAACAGTTAATACATGTTAAATGAATACTAATTTTAATATGTATGTATCTTCAATTTGAAAATTGACTTATTTCCGTGTCAGAAGTAACAGTTTATGGTCACTTTTAATATCCCCATAATTGAAGACGGTCCTTTAATTTGGAACTGCTGGGTAGTTATATAACAAAAGCAGATGACAATGATGATGTTTCTGGTTGCAGATGTTAGTTAGGTCTGTTTGAAAAAGTTTAGCTTTTGCAATGAAACAAAGAAAGAATTGGCTTATATGTATTAAGGAAGCTGGAATATCATGATGAAGTACATCGCTTGACTGAATACCATAGGAATTTGCATGACATCGTCTTCATTAATGAGTTGCTCATTCTACACTGATATCGAGTTAAAAACGATTGTTGCAAAGAACATAAGAAAATGACATACATACAATGAAACTACTAAACGGAAGGTGTACCTATGTTCGACATCTCCTCTGTAAATAAATACGTATCTTAAAATGATCTCATATATAAAACCCCAAGTCATGATACCAGTTTAGTTTAGTAAATATCTATCATCACTTAAATTTTATTTTTCTTCATCTCAATCTCAGTCAAACAAGTGGAATTAGGATTGTCTCAAGTTGTTTAATTTGATATGTTAAGTGTTGTAGAAAGGAAAGCTCATGATATCATTATTATTAAACATTTTTGATTTAAATTAATGTAATTTAAAGCGAAAATACTAAATGATAAATTTGTTTAAATTGTGGCATTCTTAAGACAAAATCACCTTTTGGGGCGTATAAGGAGATGAATTTATGTAGAAAAATTGATAGACTTAAAGCTTTATAATAAGCGAAAGGAAATTTGAAATTAAAATGATTATTTTCTTAAATCAGAAATAATGTAAAGCCAAAACGAACAAATATTTTCGATATTGAGTTTATGTTGTAAAGTTGTTACTCTGTTTTTGACTTTACTTTGGAACGGTATTATATAGTCAAGCTTGACCGACTAAAGCACTTTCTAACTTGTTTTTAAAGAATCGCCAATTTAAAAAACTGCAAAACACTCAAACACTTTATTTCAAAAAGCTGTCACTTAAGCATTGTTTAAATTCTATATACATAGGAAAACTATTATATAAAAGTATTGTCTGTAGTATAACTGTATGACAAATGTATTATCTACAGGAAAACTGTTAAACAATAGAAAAAAAAATTTAAATTTAAAAATTTTCTTTAAAAATAGAAAATTTTAAAAATTTCTTATAAAAATTGCAAATTTTCAATATTTTCTTATCAAAACAGAAATATTTTAAATATCCAATCAAAAAAGGATTTTTTTTAAATTTACTATAAAAATGGGAAATTTTTAAAATTTGCTATCAAAATGAGAAATTTTTAAAATTTCCTATAAACGTAAGAATTTTTTAAAATTTCCTAAAAAAAATGGGAAATGTTTTATAAAATTTCCTATAAAAATAGAAAATTTTTTATAAGATTTCCTACAAAAATAAGAATTTTTTATATCCTATAAAAAAAAAAAAAAAAAATTTTAAATTTCCTATCAAAATAGAAAATCATTTATACAATTTCCTATTAAAATATGAAATTTATAGTTCCTATACAAATAGGAAATTTATATTTCCTATAAAAAAGGAAATTTACATTTCCTATAAAAATAGGAAATTTTAAAAATTTCCTATAAAAATAGGAAATTTTAAAAATTTCCTATAAAAATAGGAATTTCCTATAAAAATAGGAAATTTTAAAAATTTCCTATAAAAATAGGAAATTTTAAAAATTTCCTTTAAAAAAAGGAAATTTTAAAAATAGGAAATTTTAAAAATTTCCTATAAAAATAGGAAATTTTAAAAATTTCCTATAAAAATAGGAAATTTTAAAAATTTCCTATAAAAATAGGAAATTTTAAAAATTTCCTATAAAAATAGGAAATTTTAAAAATTTCCTATAAAAATAGGAATTTTTAAAAATTTCCTATAAAAATAGGAAATTTTAAAAATTTCCTATAAAAATAGGAAATTTTAAAAATTTCCTATAAAAATAGGAAATTTTAAAAATTTCCTATAAAAATAGGAAATTTTAAAAATTTCCTATAAAAATAGGAAATTTTAAAAATTTCCTATAAAAATAGGAAATTTTAAAAATTTCCTATAAAAATAGGAAATTTTAAAAATTTCCTATAAAAATAGGAAATTTTAAAAATTTCCTATAAAAATAGGAAATTTTAAAAATTTCCTATAAAAATAGGAAATTTTAAAAATTTCCTATAAAAATAGGAAATTTTAAAAATTTCCTATAAAAATAGGAAATTTTAAAAATTTCCTATAAAAATAGGAAATTTTAAAAATTTCCTATAAAAATAGGAAATTTTAAAAATTTCCTATAAAAATAGGAAATTTTAAAAATTTCCTATAAAAATAGGAAATTTTAAAAATTTCCTATAAAAATAGGAAATTTTAAAAATTTCCTATAAAAATAGGAAATTTTAAAAATTTCCTATAAAAATAGGAAATTTTAAAAATTTCCTATAAAAATAGGAAATTTTAAAAATTTCCTATAAAAATAGGAAATTTTAAAAATTTCCTATAAAAATAGGAAATTTTAAAAATTTCCTATAAAAATAGGAAATTTTAAAAATTTCCTATAAAAATAGGAAATTTTAAAAATTTCCTATAAAAATAGGAAATTTTAAAAATTTCCTATAAAAATAGGAAATTTTAAAAATTTCCTATAAAAATAGGAAATTTTAAAAATTTCCTATAAAAATAGGAAATTTTAAAAATTTCCTATAAAAATAGGAAATTTTAAAAATTTCCTATAAAAATAGGAAATTTTAAAAATTTCCTATAAAAATAGGAAATTTTAAAAATTTCCTATAAAAATAGGAAATTTTAAAAATTTCCTATAAAAATAGGAAATTTTAAAAATTTCCTATAAAAATAGGAAATTTTAAAAATTTCCTATAAAAATAGGAAATTTTAAAAATTTCCTATAAAAATAGGAAATTTTAAAAATTTCCTATAAAAATAGGAAATTTTAAAAATTTCCTATAAAAATAGGAAATTTTAAAAATTTCCTATAAAAATAGGAAATTTTAAAAATTTCCTATAAAAATAGGAAATTTTAAAAATTTCCTATAAAAATAGGAAATTTTAAAAATTTCCTATAAAAATAGGAAATTTTAAAAATTTCCTATAAAAATAGGAAATTTTAAAAATTTCCTATAAAAATAGGAAATTTTAAAAATTTCCTATAAAAATAGGAAATTTTAAAAATTTCCTAAAAAATAGAAAATTTTAAAAATTTCCTAAAAAATAGGAAATTTTAAAAATTTCCTAAAAAATAGGAAATTTTAAAAATTTCCTAAAAAATAGGAAATTTTAAAAATTTCCTATAAAAATAGGAAATTTTAAAAATTTCCTATAAAAATAGGAAATTTTAAAAATTTCCTATAAAAATAGGAAATTTTAAAAATTTCCTATAAAAATAGGAAATTTTAAAAATTTCCTATAAAAATAGGAAATTTTAAAAATTTCCTATAAAAATAGGAAATTTTAAAAATTTCCTATAAAAATAGGAAATTTTAAAAATTTCCTAAAAAAAATAGGTAATTTTAAAAGTTTCCTATAAAAATAGGAAATTTTAAAGAGAAAATTTTTAAAATTTTCTACAAAAATGGGAAAATTTTAAAATTTCCTCTAAAAATGGGAAAAATTTAAAATTTCTTGTGAAAATGGCAGATTTTCAAAAATGCCTATAAAAATGGTATAAAAATTTCCCCATTTTTAGGTAAGAATTTTAAGATTTCCCGTTTTTATATGAAATTTTGACAATTTCCCATTTTATAGGAAATTTTGAAAGTTTTCCATTTTTATAAGAAATTTTAAAAATTTCTAATTTTTTTAGGAAATATAAAATATAATTTAAGATACAAATAATCATGCTTCTTTTTTGTACATCACTGTCATGGTCTAGCTCAATCATCTAGACAACTTCGGTATTCGTTTGCAGACGATTTATGCTAAACATTAACTTTGGTAACAGTTAATAGTTTTTCATATTTTTTCCGCACTCTTTTCTTTCATTTCTATTAACTAAAAGCTTTAAAGACAATAACAAGACTAATGGGTCATATTTACTTACTTTAATACTTCTTACTACTAACTAATGACAAATAAATTTTTATAATTTTTCTAAAGCTATTACTAATATTTTTGTTGCATTTTTAACTTTGAAGTAAAAGGCAATGGAGTAAATAGTAGGGGTATTCAGGAAAACTAAAAACTTTAGGTGGAAACAGACAACCTTTTTAAAAAGTTTTCCAAGTCTTTAGTGAAACAATAAAGATTTTCTTTTAAAAGCTTTTGAAATAATCTGTTATATACAAATAATAAAATATTTGCAATTTCAGGCCTTATACAAGAATTTGTTCTATTAAATTATGCAATTTAAATTCATTAAGAACAGAACATTTGATTGAACTTTAATAAAATTTTAAGCATGTCTAAAACTGTAAAAGAATAAGCAAAAATATTTTTAAAATACATTTTCAAATCAATTTCTGTGAGTACCCCTAATATTTGTAACTTTTATCGATGCTAACAGATGTTTCCTACCAGAAACTGTTAAATTATATTGTCCACTAAATGCCCATAATTTAGTTAATTTTAAATCGTGGGATTAAAATTTCATGTCTTCTCGTGCCCCAAGACGACAAAAGACCAAACTGCACATTTTAAAAAAAAAATTGTATTAGGGGCATATACAAAATTAATGTTCGATACAAAATTAATATTGTCGATTTTGTAAGAGCGTAAAGTGGCAAAATGTGTCAGTTAATTATGTGGATATTTAAATTGGCCAAAGACATTCAGCCGCCTCAAAAGAAAGTCTTTAAGCTTACATTTAGGCTAACGTTCTAAAAATTTGACTGCCTGTCTGCCTATCTTTTTTAAAAATACCATTCAAAGTCTTTGAAAATTATTACTTGACAAAATCTTTATGGCTTACAAATTTCTACTTTATGACATTAAAAGATCTTTCTTATTTTTAAAGTAGCGACATTTTTGCTTATTTCTATAGAAATAAAAGTTGACAAAAGTATTAATTTCTATGATCATGACAAACAATCTCTTTATAATTGACATTGCAAAATGGTTAATGCTCTTCTAAAAATCTGTTTCAATTTGAACAGAAATTTAATTAGAGACTGAAAAAAACTGAAAATTAAAGTGCAAATACGAAGAAGAATTTTAGACTGTAATACATTTTTTAACGGTAACAAATATCTTTCAAACCATGAATGTAAATTCATTATAAAATTAACATTTTTATGAAACTTTTGAAGCGGTTTTTTAATGTTATAACTGAGATTATTACACTTACAATGAATATTAATGGCGCATATTAAAGCAGTCAGAGAAATGTAGCTTTTTATAGACATCTTCTGTATTTTTAAGAAAATTTTCACAAAAAGAGGTCAGTTAGAAAATGACATAAATTAAAGATTTCTTTCATAATTTTTTAGTTTATTTGCATTTCTAAATCTGACCTTAAGAATAAGCAAAAATAAAATTTCTTGGGAAAAAAGTTATGTGAAATTATGTTGCAATAATTAATTCTAATTTAGATTCAGGAGCTATAAATGTATTAAAGTTTACTTTGAATATAAATAAATCACAAACTAATTGGTTATTATATACTTAAATATACAGTACCTGGTTGACCGAGCCTTGCTCGGAGCTTTATGATAAGCATTTCGGGGCAAATTTAAAAATAAATTTAAAGGAAAAAGTTCAAATATCCAATTAATTTTAAATCGTTTTATTCATTTTGTCCGATCAACACATGACAAAATGCATAATTTACAGTTCACATAATTTTGAATAATTTTGGCAATTTGATTGTATTTGAATTTGATTGTATGTTGTTTAGGAAATTTTCGGTTATGTTGTTTTCAAATGAATATTCATTTAAATTTATATGAAAATTGATTTTTAACATATTTATACATTTGTTTAAAAAACTACCTACAAAAAAATACTGAATATCCGTAACATTTGAAAATATCAGTTGTTTAGTTTTTATACATTTTTTCAATTATTGTATCAAATATAATTCGTATTTGTTTAATTATTGGTTTTCCTTAAGTATCTTAGGTTTGCCTACTGAAGAAACTTTTTATAATACTGGCCGCCTATCACGGAGTATGGCCTAAGCAAACAACAAACTTTGTTTTGTCTGTTTGGTTTTTTTATGCCTTAAAGGATATAACCTTTTTATGGTTTCGTCTTTTATGTTAAGTTAATCACGAAACAAATGAAAATTGTCCGTTTTACGGAAATTTTACGTAGTTTTTTACCATTCAATTTTTTAAAAATAAATGAAAATTTCCGTTTTTTATACTAAAAATGTAGTTTAAATTTTTGTCAGTAATTTTTTTGAAAACAACTGAATATTCCGTTTTTAAAACTGAAAATGTAGTTTAAATATTTGCCAGTTAAATTTAAATGAAATATTTATTGAATTTGAATGAAAAATCAGTTGACCGGTTTTTAAATGAATATTCATTCATTTCAAATTACATTTTTAGTTAATTTTAATTACAAATTATTCTGAGTGTCATACTAATTAAGAAACTTATGCGCAACAACTTTGCTAAGATTAAGTGCACAGTTTACGATTTAAATCGTATTGAGTAATTTTCAGTGGCTCCACCTGTCGGAAATTTGTCATCATGCTATGATCAAATGCACAGTTTACGATTTAGTTAACTTTGAGTAAATCTCAGTGGCGTCACCTGTCGGATAGTGATCATATCAGCAAAGAAACCTTGTTCGGCTTATCCGCAACAACTTTGCTTAAGTTCATAGCATGATTAAATCCACAGCTTACTGTTTAATTCACTTTAACTAAATTCCAGTGGCGTCACCTATCCGAAATTGTTCATACCAATTAAGAAACTTTCGTTGGCTCATGCGCAACAACTTTTCTAAAAATCCTAACATGATCAAATGCTCAGTTTACGATTTAATTCATTTTGACTAAATTTCATTGGCGCCACCTATCGGAAACCCCTGTTACCAATTTTAAAACCTTTATCGGCTCATGCGCAGTAACTTCGCTAAAGAGCATAACATGATCAAATTCATAGTTTACTATTCTATAAAGAACATACATACAGACAGACATACATTCATTTATTTAAGTTACTTTTCCCCCCTTTTTGTACCCAAATTTCAAAATTCCATATGCATATTTGGAACTTCTTTGGTACCAATTGAATTCAGTACATTTTATAAAAACGCAGTTAATATATTGTTCCTATTTATATTACTTTATGAGATTTTAAGTTATCATTTTATGCCTTTTTTACCCATTTTGGCCACCGAAAAATAATATTTTTTTTGTCCTATGCAAAAGTGACTTAACATTAGCCCATTGCAACAAAAATGGCTAATTAAATATCTTGAGGTCTCAAAAAAGTTTAAAAATGCTTAAAAATAATAAGTTTTTTATTGCATATGTTCAGGAGCGCCTTAAAGGACATAAAATATTTTGGGAAACCCTTAATAATTAGGAAAGCTTTCAACCAATATTAATGTCTTATATCTCTTTGTAAAGCTTATTTTGTTGCATTCTATTAAAAATTTATTTAAAAATATATTTTAAGCAGAAACATTTTAAAGAAATCTGAAGAAACCATTCAGTTTTCCCTTATAAATGGAATGTCCAAACTTAGGCGTCAAGTCGGCACGCTTTCCCGATATCTGATCTGAATGAAACTTTATATTTGGATTATTGGGGTCATATGTAACAAATTTTAGTGGTACGTCCCTCGGTACAACGACTTTCAGTTTCTGGGATACGCTTATGTACATACATTAAACAGGAAAAGTGTTATTTCTTATTTCTTTTAAATTCTCTACGAAATTTCACGGATGCTGAAAAAACCTGACAATGGGTCCCTTCTATTTTTTTTCCGGCATATGATCAATATTTGTAAATAAAAACATTGTTGTAATAAAGACTAGAGTCATCACTTATTATTAGCTGTTAAATAATGATTAGTAATCGTAATGATTACCAATTTGATTACTTTTTTGAAAAGTGAAGTAATGATTACATTACGATTATATTAAGATTTGCATGATTAGTAATTGATTAGGATTATTAATATTGGAAGAGTAATTGACTACGATTATTAACAATGGAAGATTAATCTGAATTGCTTGTAATTACAAGAAATTTGATTATTTTTCCATATCACGAAAATAATCAGATGTAATCTTTGAAAGTAGTCGGGTTATTTTTTGATTACCTTTTATTATTTTCTGTAATCGTAAAGTAATTATTATTAGTAATCAAGAATTGTTTAAAAGAGACTTGTATAATCATAACGATTCTTTTCAGAATGTAATGCAATTGATAACTAATCGTAATCAAAATTTAACAGCTCTGCTCACAGCCCTATTAAAACATTTCAAATATGGGCAAATCCTGAGTGACGGACTATATATTTGTACGGATTTTGTTGTACTTAAATGTATCCCATTATCGTTCTACATTAGATATCGTTGCACAGATTTTCGATAATATTAGCCCATCGATTGTGCTATCGAATGACATTTGTTAATTTACATACCTCTTTTAGAGGAAAAAGATATTCGCTTTTAAATTGCTGTGACGGACGCTACAAAAAATGAAAGTGATTTTTTTTTCAAGACCTGTTTCTGTAATTTTCATCAAATCGGTCATAATAATAAAAAAAACTTGTAAATAAATTAAAGATAGAGGAAAATCAGAGGATTACAAAACAGCTTTTAAAAAATATTTTAAAGTTTCCAGTTTCACCAAAAATCCATCAATGAACTGTTACGGACGCTACGTGACGGACGATACAGTTTTTACTTGAATGTTTTTTATTAGGAAAAAATTCATTTTTCTTATTTTTATTAAGTATTCGTTAATCAGTGAAAATAATGGTTTTACTTATTACCGAATTTCATGTACTTCCTTTTCATGTTCGCAGTTAAAATGTGATTTTTGGGCACAATTTAATATTTCACAAAACGGCTACATACATATATTTATTTAAAGTCTTACACTTTTTGCATCATATTTTTCCTCCCAAGAATGCTGCGGCTAGCTGTAAGAGTGTCCCAAAAACAATAAAAATAAATAAATTTCGAAAGCATCGAATTTGCCCCACTGTACGTTTTTTAACACCTAATATATTAAATTTATTCTGTGGATATAGACAGTGTTATTACTTTATGAATAAGACATACATGTGTTCGTAAATTTGGTATTTAATAAATATCATATTGTAAAAAATATATACTGTGACGGACGCTACACACTTTCCTATTCATATTATTCTGTAAAATGCTATATTAACATCTATATATTTGTAGCCTAATGTAGAGTATACTATAAGTTCTCTTTACCAATCAAGTTCAATTGGAGAAAATATAAAAATTGCACTAGTCAAATTAAAAAAAGAACCTTTATTTCTGTGACGGACGCTACACACTGTTAGCCTTTTTTTACTTGACGTTATTTATATCACTCAAATTACTATTGATGGGGGTTTTTACATCTAATTCTATAAAATTAAGCAGGCTTTGAGTCCCTACTGAAACTTGATATCTATATGGGTGTTTTTGCGATTTTTATGAAGTTTTAAAAAACCTATTATTTTAAAAAATGTACAAAAATTCGAGATGGGTGCAAATAAAGCCCTGCCATTCACTAAGAGAGCAATCAAAAATTGTATTCATTATATATTCTAAAGGATCAATAAATGGTTAATTTTTCCAAAACACAAATACGCGATTTTAACAGTTTTAAAATATTGTGCTTGGTTTAATGTTTTTCGGATTTGCCCATATTTAAATTCTTAATATTGTAAATTAACATAATATAAAAATCGCATACTTGTGAACGATTTTAACTTCGGACCAAAATAGTGGTCTTATACGGATTTCTATGCGTTACAAACATCAGCACAAATCCAATATACCCAATGGTGAGAGTATAAAAATATTATCTACAAATCGTATAAGTGATCATTGTAATGCCTTGGATTAAATTTTGAAATTTCTGAGATACAGGGGGTACAAAAATTTGATAATTTGGGATTTTTTTTTTGTCCAGAAGCGCAGGCGGGCCCAGCTAGTAAATTATATAAACACTTAAAATTTCTAAGAAAAGATCTAAATTTTTTAAAACAAATTTACTTTGAAATAAAAATTCTTTATTATTTTATGGTGTTGATAAAAACCTGCCTCCTTTTCAAACCTCTTTAACCTACTGTTTTCAAAAATTAATTATTTATTTGTACATACATATATGATAATTTTGTATTAAACGCTTGTCTTGTTAAAATCTAAAAAAATTACCCACAATTAATAGTTACGAGTTTTAATTTGATGAATTTCTTCCCCGACACTTGTTTAATGTGTTTGTAATTAATGGATATCTCTTAAAATTCACTCAAGACAATACAAAAAAATTATGTACATACAATTTAATTTATTGTAAATAGTAAAACTTGTCTAAGACCTAAAACAATAACTCAAAAATGTTGTCTAAATTGATGAGAAATATCATTATTTATAAACGAAACTGGCGTAAAATAAATTTGAAATTTTTTTATAAATTTTCAAAAAATATTTAATTGTAAACGATTAATAACAAAAGTTAGCTAATCTTTTGTCTTAAATGTCTTAAAGATATCAAACAGTTTAATGAAAATTTTGAAAAAAATTATATAAAACAAGTAAGAAAGCACTATAGTCGGTCAAGCCGACCATACGATACCCTTCACCACTAAGGTCAAAGGTGTTATTTTTCCTGTGTAAAGACAAATATTTACTAAATTTTGCCATCATACAAACATTTTCTCAAAACTTATATATTCAACCTGTTTCCGTCATTTGGACTAATATGAGAGCTAGGGTCAAATGTGGACCGATTATCTCGAAATTTGCCAGATTGATTATAGTTGTTACAAAAATTATGTATGCAAAAAATAGACTCAAAATCTTCATTATCTTTAGATTTACGAGCGTTTTAGTGATTTTTTGTCTCATTTAGTGCGTTTTTAAAGAAGCGTTTGTATGGGAGCTATGGTCAAATGTAGACCGATTTCAACGAAATTCGGTACAGTGATTAAGGTTTACATAAGCAGTATTTGTTTTAAATTTCATGAAAAAATATTGATATTTGTGGCCAATATATCAATTCCGGGAAGTGGGACCTATGGGAGGCACCATAAATAATGGACCGATTTTGACCAAATTCAATAGCCATGGTCCCATTATGAAAGAAATGATCTGTGCTAAATTTCATCAAATTATCTTTAGAATTGCGACCTGTAGTTTGATTACAAGGGGTCCAGCAAGCCAGCCAGACGGACGGACGAACGGACGGACGGACATCGCTAAATCGACTCAAAAAGTGATTCTAAGTCTATTGGTATACTAAAAGGTGGGTCTAAGACAAATATTTCTATGCGTTACAAACATCAGCACAAACTTATAATACCCTTTCCACCTATGGTGGTGAAGGGTATAAAAAATGTTGTTAAGTACTTAACCCATTAATAAAATTGATAGTTTTTTGTTTAAATGTTGTTGACCGCTAAGAAGCCTGGTATGAGGCCAACTTGCCGGCCTTAATGGTGTTCGTTGTAAGGGTTGTAAACAATTGTTTGATGTATTAATCAAGTTGGTTTTATGTTGATTTGGAGTTGAAGTTATTCTTATATTTTAGTGTTTTATGAAAAATTAGTTTTTAAATGTTTCTTAGATCATGTACTTTTTGATTGCGGGCGGTAATTTTTAAAGTAAGGTTCATAAGTCTTTTGGTTAATTAAGGTAAAAAAAAGGATTCTTGAAAACGGAAACGTTTTTTCTTTGTAAATTCTTAATAGAAAACATTTAGACATTTACTAATGATTTAAAAACTAAACTGTCTATCTTGCTTACTTTTCTATAGAAAACTGTCTCTCTCGCTTACTTTTCTATAGAAAACTGTGGCTCTCGCTTACTTTTCTATAGAAAACTGTGGCTCTTGCTTACTTTTCTATAGAAAACTATGGCTCTCGCTTACTTTTCTGTAGAAAACTAGGGCTGATGCTTACTTTTCTATAGAAAACTAAAGCTCTCGCTTACTTTTCTATAACAAACTAGGGTTCTCGCTTTCTTTTCTATAGAAAATTAAAGCTCCCACTTACTTTTCTATAGAAAGCTAAAGCTTTGGCTTACTTTTCTATAGAAAAGTAAAGCTCTGGCTTACTTTTCTATAGAAAACTAAAGCTCTGGCTTACTTTTCTATAGAAAACTAAAGCTTTCGCTTACTTTTCTATAGAAAACTAATGCTTTCGATAACTTTTCTATAGAAAACCAAAACTCTTTCTTACTTTTCTATAAGACACTAAAGCTCTGGCTTACTTATCATTAGAAAACTAAAGCTCTTGCTTACTTTTCTATAGAAAACTAAAGCTCTCGCTTACTTTTCTATAAAAAACTAGGGCTGTCGCTTACTTTGCTATAGAATACTAAAGCTCTTGCTACTTTTCTATAAAAAACTAAAACTAGAAAGTAAGCAAGCGTGCCACAGTTTTTCTGTAGAAAACTGTGGCTCTCGCTTACTTTTCTATAGAAAACTGTCTCTCTCGCTTACTTTCTGTTTTTCTACAGAAAAGTAAGAAAAAGCTTTAGTTTTATATGGAAATGTAAGCGAGAGCCACAGTTTTCTATAGAAAAGTAAGCGAGAGCCACAGTTTTCTATAGAAAAGTAAGCGAGAGCCACAGTTTTCTATAGAAAAGTAAGCGAGAGCCACAGTTTTCTATAGAAAAGTAAGCGAGAGCCACAGTTTTCTATAGAAAAGTAAGCGAGAGCCACAGTTTTCTATAGAAAAGTAAGCGAGAGCCACAGTTTTCTATAGAAAAGTAAGCGAGAGCCACAGTTTTCTATAGAAAAGTAAGCGAGAGCCACAGTTTTCTATAGAAAAGTAAGCGAGAGCCACAGTTTTCTATAGAAAAGTAAGCGAGAGCCACAGTTTTCTATAGAAAAGTAAGCGAGAGCCACAGTTTTCTATAGAAAAGTAAGCGAGAGCCACAGTTTTCTATAGAAAAGTAAGCGAGAGCCACAGTTTTCTATAGAAAAGTAAGCGAGAGCCACAGTTTTCTATAGAAAAGTAAGCGAGAGCCACAGTTTTCTATAGAAAAGTAAGCGAGAGCCACAGTTTTCTATAGAAAAGTAAGCGAGAGCCACAGTTTTCTATAGAAAAGTAAGCGAGAGCCACAGTTTTCTATAGAAAAGTAAGCGAGAGCCACAGTTTTCTATAGAAAAGTAAGCGAGAGCCACAGTTTTCTATAGAAAAGTAAGCGAGAGCCACAGTTTTCTATAGAAAAGTAAGACTGACAGACAGTCTGTCTGTCAGTCTGTTGAAAGCACTATGGGATGATAAAATTTAGCATAGAAAAGTTTTATATAAGTACTAGGCAGCATATTAAATTAAATAGAAATCGCTTCACATTTAACAATAGCTCCCATACAAAATACTTACGGAAACAGCCTAAACTCCACCTTAAATATACTTAAATTCTAATTAAATATGATAATGGCCACTAAAGTTGGCATAATAAAATTATATGCCAATTCCAATTAGTGTTCAAAATTTTATCACAATCGGTCACCATTTGACCATAGCTCCCATATAAAAAACTTACGGAAACACAAAAATACCAAAAAGATAGGGGGTTTCTGTCCATCAAATGAGAGCGCAATAGCGCCTTAATAAATGTATTATTGATATGCTAAAATAGTTGTGTATTGAAAATGGACGAAATCGGTTTTAGTTGTATTTTTTTCCTCAAAAAGTTGTACACTACTTGCCCGTAAAATATTTAATTTTTTTTTTTATTAAACTTTAAATCAAGAAAATATATCAGATATTAGTAAAACAATCGGTGAAGTATGGGCCAAAAATGGAAATTTTATTTTTTAAGTCGAATATCTTTTAAACCGTAAGAGATAGCATTGGCATTAGGGCGTCTCGACTTATATGGGAAAAAAATAAAGTTCGCCGTACACCATCGAATACAAAGCATTGCTATGAGGCGGTTTCGAACAATTTTTTCGTAATATCTCCGGCATTTACAGTCGGATCTTGAAGTGTGATATATCGATGTTTTTGTCTCGAGAAAATGTATTTAAGGTCAATGATTAATATTGCAAAACATTGGCTTCGTTAGACAAAAACATTGATATATCACACTTCAAGATCCGACTGTAAATACCGAAGATATAACGAAAAATGTTTTTTGGCGACCCCAATGTGCGACAAAAAAAATGTTTTCGAAACTGCCTTATAGCAATGCTTTTTATTCGATGGTGTACGGAGGACTTTATTTTTTCGAGACGCCCTAATGGGCATTTAGTGATGTTTCTTGTAGATCTTCACCAATATATTTTGGTGTCCCAACTAGAACGCAATTTTTAAATTTTAAATAAAATACACATATTAAAAAAAAATCGTGAAACTTTATTATATCGTAAAGTAGACAGAATGAGGTTATGTATGGAACAAGATATCGTGCAGATGGCCGGAGTGACTTTGCTGGCACACGCGCGATCTTTTAAAGAAATTTTCAATTACCTTTTTGCATAAATGCTGCGGTATTTCATCAATGCAGCATCCAATTTCCTTTTTTTAAGGCTTGAGTCGTCGTCGGCTTATTCGCGTAAATTATCGACTTCAATAAACCCCAAAGAAAAAAATCTAAAGGTGTTAAACCGCACTATCTAGGCGGCCAATTCTGGTCTCCAAAATGCGAAATAACATGACCGGAAAATGACTGATGTAGCAATTGAATTGTTTCTCTGGCTGTATGACATGTGGTGCCGTCCAGTTAAAACTATATGCCCTCCACATTCATTTCTTCAATTATAGGCAAGACAAAAACTTGTTATCATTTAACGATACCGAACACCATTGACTGTTTGCGCTTGACCAGCCTCATTTTCAGAAAAAAAATGGTCCAATGATTCCTCCAGCCCAAAAACCACACCACACACTGACACGTTGAGGATGCATTTGCTTCTCGTGAATCACTCGAGGATTTTCCTCACCCCAAATGCGACAATTCTGCCTATTAACGAAGCCATCAAGATGGAAATGGGCCTCGTCACTGAAAATGATTTTATTAATCTCTCCAATACCCAATTAACGAACTCCCTTCGCTGTCCATAGTCATCTGTCTTCAGTTTCTGAGTCAATTGAACTTTTTATGCATGAAGATACAAATCCTTCATCAAACTTCGCTGCATAGTGGATTTGGGGACACCAATTTGCTGAGCTCGGCATCGAATTGAGGTGGATGGAGTTTGAGCGACATCATCACTTACAGCTGCGACATTTTCAGTCGAATAACCATTAGAGTGGTTCGAAAAAAAAAGTTGAGTCAGTCACCCCCTAGGATTAAAGATAATGTCAAAACAATTCCAAAAAATATTTTTTTATTTTTTTACCACGCCTACAAATACCGCCCTTTTAGTATTTTGTTCACTGTGTCGCCATCTTTAGTCCGATTATAATACTTTATACATCGATGTTCAGGGCTCTGTAAGAGCTACATTTCTCTCGTTGATAGTTTTTTACAACCTCGTCAATTTCTAGTCATAACTTTTTAAAATTCGAGTCGTACCCACCCTAATCAAATCGAGTTAAAATCTATGTTTTAGAAGTTATGACTATAAATTGACGTGGTAGTAAAAAACTATCAAAGAGAAAAATGTAGCCCTTACAGAGCCGAGAACACCGATATATAAAATGTTATGATCGGACTTAAAATAACGACACTGTGAACAAAATACTAAAAGGGCGGTATTTGTAGGCGTGGTAAAAAAATAAAAAAATATTTTTTGGAATTGTTTTGACATTATCTTTAATCCTAGGGGGTGACTGACATAACTTTTTGTTTTGTATGGAAGGCGAACCGCTCTATTGACCATGTTGTCCTTACATCACTAACAGACCCAATTTCGGCAAATTTATCCTTTATTGTGACCCCAAATTTATCGCAATAGGCGAACTGTAGCCGAAAACTTTCACCATTTTGGTAAAACCATTTCACAATGAGAATGCGTTGTTCATTCGTGTAGCGCTACATTTTTACTAACCTCGTACCTTATACTAGCAAACAATAACAATTGTTCAAATGTCAAACAATAACACTTCGAATAGCGCCAAATTTAAAATTTACGTTCTAGTTAGGACATGCTTTAGTATGATTTTTTATCGGTTGGGAAATTACAATTATATATCGTTTTAAATGATTAATGAGTGCGAGGTGCCCTACTTTGGGACCGATTGTGCCGCAGCAGTATAATCTTTGTCTTTGCAGGTTCAAAACTTATGCTCCCCAACACTTTTGCTATTGCCAAAAAGTAATTGCGGATTTTTCATATAGTCGGCTTTGACAGTTTTTTTTCAACGACTTGGGACTTTTTAATTGTATTTTTTCTTTTGACATTTATAAGCTGTCACAATTAACTTGCTTTAGAAAAAAAGTGCGCGAAATTTTGTTTACATTTGTTTGTTTGGCGACCTTTTTAATATGGAGCTCACAAAGGAGCATTTTCGTCATATTTTACTTTATTATTTCCGTAAAGGAAAAAACGCGGAGCAGGTTGCTAAAAAGTTACGAGATATGTATGGTGATAAAGCCTTAAAAGAAAGACAGTGTCAAAATTGGTTTCGCAAATTCCGTTCTGGAGATTTTTCACTTAAAGAAAAAATTTTTCACTTAAAGAAAAAAATGAAGTTGATGATGACCAAATCAAAGCATTAATCGAATTGGATCGTCATGTAACTGAGCGTGAGATAGGAGAGAAATTAAATATACCAAAATCAACCGTTCATTATCACATAAAAAGTCTTGGACTGGTGAAAAAGCTTGATATTTGGGTACCACATGTATTGAAAGAAATTCATTTAACAAACCGAATCAACGCTTCTGATATGCACCTTAAACGCAATGAATTCGATCCGTTTTTAAAACGAATCATAACTAGAGATGAAAAATGGATTGTTTACAACAATATTAGTCGAAAACGGTCATGGTCCAAGCATGGTGAACCAGCTCAAACCACTTCAAAGGCTGATATCCACCAAAAGAAGGTTATGCTGTCTGTTTTGTGGGATTGGAAGGGTGTGGTATATTTTGAGCTGCTTCCAAGGAACCAAACGATTAATTCGGATGTTTACTGTCAACAATTGGACAAATTGAATACAGCCATCAAGGAGAAGCGACCAGAATTGGTCAATCGTAAAGGAGTCGTATTCCATCATGACAACGCCAGACCACACACATCTTTGGTCACTCGCCAAAAACTGAGCGAGCTTGGCTGGGAACTTTTGATGCATCCACCATATAGCCCTGACCTTGCACCATCAGACTACCGTTTATTTCGATCTTTGCAGAACTCCTTAAATGGTAAAACTATCGGCAAATCGCACTTGGTTCAGTTTTTTGCAGATAAAGGCCAGAAGTTCTATAAGCGTGGAATACTAAATTTGCCGGGAAGATGGCAAAAGATTATCAAACAAAATAGCAATTCTATATTTGATTAAAGTTCATTCTAAGTTTACTTTGTGCAAAGTATGTACTAGGTACACCAATTAGATACTTTAAAATAAATTAACTATAAAGCTACTGTAACCGAAATTATTCCAAATATTTTACCAACAATTTAGTCTACATTTTGAATTAGCTGCACCCTCGTTGATATGTGAGATATGTTTCAAATTTAACATAATTTGATTGTGGGTATATAAGATTCGGCACAGCCAAATTAAACACTCTTATTTGTTTTTTTTTACTAATTTACTAACTCTAAGATATCCCTACTGGGAATTTTTGGTCATTTGATCACTATATCAAAAAATAAATCCGATATATTTTGTAAGAATAATAATCATCAGTCAGAGCAGTTTGTCATCATACTGCTAATCAAAAAACGATAACAGAAAGAAAATACTATTTAGCGTCGTCTGTAGTACATCTTCAGCAGCAACTGTAAGAAAGATCGATGAGCAGCAGCAACATGTTTTCAACAAGTGAAAACGTTGATAAAATCTGAATAAAAAAAAACATGTATGTGTAAACATGTCAAATATCGACAGATAAAAAAGCAAAAATCATGCTTACACAAATTTGTATATGATTTTGCTCATTAATTGTTAGTTACATAAATTCTTTCCAATACATAGATTCTTTTTGTTGCCATGCCAACTTTAGCTCCCCTCGCCCAGTGTGCAGATCATTTAGGCAATTTATTGTATTCAATAACTCAAGCCACATGAAATATTTATTTGCTAATTGGTTTTTTATTTGTTTATGTATAAATTGTCTTTTTTTGTTTGCTAAAAATTCTCAGCCTTGTTGTGATCTTGGACTTGGTTTTTGGCTTTCTATCATGATTGTACAATTTGTTTTTCCTTTCACATACTCGTTTGTTGAATGACTTTTAGAACATGGTGTTAATTACTCATTTTATAAATAAAGTACCTGGTTGACCGAGCCTTGCTCGGAGCTTTATGATAAGTATTTTGAGGCAAATTTGAAAGTTTTTATATATTTTATAAAGTTAATTTTGAATTATTTTATTTATTTTGTCCGACCAACACATAGTTTGCATAGTTTACAGTTTAACGCATTTTAATAATTTTGGAAATTGGTTATACCAACAGAAACCTCCGTCGACTCATGCGCAACAACTTTGCTAAAGATTATAGTCTGATCAAATGCACAGTTTATGATTTATTTCATTTTAAGTAGTTTTCAGTGGCGCCACCTGAAGTTGTTCATACCAACTAAGAAACCTTCGTTTGCTTATGCGTAACAACTTTGCTTATGATTATAACATGATCAAATGCACAGTTTACGATTTAATTCACTTTGAGTAATTTTCTGTGTCGCCACCTGTCGGACGTTGCTCATTCCAATTCATAAACCTTCGTCGGCTTATCCGCAACAACTTTGCTGAAGATTATAGCATGATTAAATGTACAGCTTACGATTAAATTGACTTTGAGTAAATTTCAGTAGCGCCACCTGTCGAAATTTGTTCATACCAACTAAGAAACCTTCGTCGGCTCATGTGCAACAACTTTGCTACAGATTGTAGCATGATCAAATGTACAGTTTACGATTTAATTAATTTTTAGTAATTTTCAGTGACGCCATCTATCGGAAATTAGTCTTATCAACTTTAAAACCTTTGCCGGCTTATCCGCAACATCTTCGCTAAAGAGCATAACATGATCAAATGCACAGTTTACTATTCTATAAAGAACATACATACAGACAAACATTCATTTGTTTAAAAGGTATAACATTACTAATTTTTTCCCCTTTTTATCCCCTAATTTCAAAAAAGTTCCACATGCATATTTGGTACTTCTGTGGTACCAATTGAATTCGGTACATTTTATTAAAACGCAGTTAACATAATGTTTCTATTCATATTACTTTCTGAGATGTTAAGTTATCATTTTATCCCTTTTTTACCCATTTTGGCCCCAAAATCAAAAAAGCACCAAATAAGTGTTTAAAGTTTTTTTCACATCTATTGATTGCAGTACAAAGTTTATTTCTATATTCCTTAGTTTAAAATATAAGAGTGGGTTAAAAAGGTACCAAAAAAACTATTTTCACCCTTTTTTACCCCTTATCGGACATAGTTTCAAAAAAGTACCAAGCACCTGTCCGTTTATTTTCATAGCTGTTTAAAACGTAATTTAAATTTTGTTTCTATACCTATTACTTAAAGAGATATAGCGTTTTCGATTTTATCTCCTTTTTACCCGTTTTTACCCTCTTGGAGGCAAAGGTTCCAAAAGTCCCTTCTTTTTCGACCTATACATCAGAAAAGGTACCCTCTGTCCAAATTTTATCAAAATCGTTAGAGCCGTTTTCGAGATAGTCATTCTATATATATATATATATATATATATATATATATATATATATATATATATATATATATATATATATATATATATATATATTTATATATATATATATATATATATACATATATATATATATATATATATATATAAATATATACAATTATTGCTCAGTTAAGAATATAAGATAAGATTAATTAATTTGTTTGCCTTTTATTTCTATAAAGGAAAAAAATAAACGCAATTAAAACAAGTAAGAGTGTTATATTCGGCTGTGCCGAATCTTATATACCCACCATCAAGTTGTGTTAAATTTAGAAACATATCTCATATATCTACAAGGGTGCAGCTAATTCAAAATCTGGACCAAAACTGAAAAAATCGCTAAGCTCATTGGTATTATTGGTAAAACCTTTGATCTAAATTCGGTTGCCGTAGCTTTAGAGTTCAACATTTAAAAATATTTTAGTGGTTTCCCCAGTATTTACTTTGATCAAAATTCGGTCTCATAACCGGGTATAGTTTTACATTAATATGTTGTTAAATACTTTTCGTTGTGATTAATATGTAGTTACGCTAAACACGTTAATAGTAATACGGCAGGTCCATATATTTCGTTATGAGTTCCTAATGCATTCATCATATATAAAGTCTGGACTGAACATTGATTGATGCCTGCCTAATTTCATAGGTGCAATCTTAATATAATGAATGTACCTCCAAATCTTTTTGATTATAGATATAAAAAGGGATTTTATATATATAATAATTATAGCCAAATGTTGACTGATTGTAACAAAATTTTACACACTGGCTGGTATATATATAGAGCTTATTCTTGCAAAATTTAGTGGCCATAGCTATTATAGTTTCTAATTTAATAGTTTTTAACTGGCCTTTGCTAAAATTTTTAGTTTCCGTGAGTGTTTTTTATATGAAAGCTAAAGTCAAATATGGACTGATTCCTATAAAATTTGATAAACTGATCAAAAATTGCATAAAACTTCCCTATTTTAAATTTAATCTTCATAGCTATTACAATTGTATTCAATTTATCAGCACTAATGTGTTTCCCGGGGCGGGGTTAAATGGGAGCTCTAACTAAATGTGAACCGATTTCGCCCATTTTCAGTACACAACTTCTGTTATATATCAAAAATACTTTTGTACAATTTTGTCTCTCTAGCTCTGTCGTAATAGCTCCGCGCTTTTATCTGACGGACAGACGGATATAAACCTTCTTTTCTTATTGTATTTTTGTGTTTCCGTAAGTTTTTTACATGGGAGCTATGGTCAAATAGTGACCAATTGTAACAAAATTCTTGCACACTGGCTGGTATTCACATAAGACTTCCTTGTGCTAAATTTAGTGGCCAAAGCTATTATAGCTTATCATTTATTGGTATTTAAGTGTATTTCAGGTGGAATTTAGGCTGTTTCCGTAAGTTTTTTGTAATGTGAACTGATTTCGATGAAATTTTATATGCTGCCTAGTGCTCATGTAAAACTTCTAGATACCAAATTTTGTCATCATAGCTGTTAAATTTGTCATTTATTAGCAAATAAGCCGAGGTTATACGGGAGCTATGGTTAAATGTGAACCGATTTTGCCCAAATTCAATACCAAAATTTTCCAAGAAATGAAGAGTATTTGTGCCATATTTTAGTAACCTATATCCTTTTGTTAAGGTTTAATGGTGCCGATAGTAGACAGACAGACGGACATCGCTCAATCGTCTAAGAATTTCATAAGGATTTGGTTTTTGAGCCAATATTAAGGAAATTACAAACGGAATGACAATCTCAATATACCACCCATTCTTTTTGATGGTGGGTATAAAAAGAGTTAATATTGATGATAAAGACTGAAAAAAGTATTAAAAGTTTTGAACAACTTTACATGGCCCCTAATGGTACAATAAGAAGAAGTTATATTATAGCTAAGAAAATGTTCGGAATTTTAAAAACAAAATAAAAACAGAGCCAGTTTTCTATTCAAAGCTTTAGGATGGTTACACATTACTCTACAAATTCTTTGAAAATGCCTATAGTATACAGTTTCATCAACATAAGTCTACAATAAAATGTTTATATATCTAAAAATCTAGACATTACTTTACAACATCTTTGGTAACTAATTATAATTACAATAGTTGTTGTCCCAAGTAATTACTCTAAATAGAAATACAGGTCCTTTTGTGTTAATAAAACTTTTCAGTCCACCCTCGTTTCTAATTTTTAACTAGTGAAAAGTGAGAGTATAAAAACTTAAAAGAAAAATTGCCATAAAAGGGAAGTCGTCGACTCTATCAATACAACAACGATTTATAAAAATTATGTCGACAACAACCACACAGCGATCAACATCAAACATTCCTCTATCCATCCAACCTCATTCATACATTTCCATAAACAACAAACACTTAACTCAATATTAGTTTGAAATACTTGACTGGATCTGGATCTCAAAACACACACAAATTTTTCTAGCCATGTGTTGGATAATTACTATTATGTAGTGTAAACTAGAGCTTTAGCTACTGACCGGAAGTAAATTGCACTTTTTTCCTTTAACGCTAAAACTCTCATATTAATATGTTGCTTTGTTTAGCAAAAATTTCTTTGCTGAAGGAGTATTTCTTGGTTTTTCTTTTATAATGTAATAACCCCCAGCTACAAGAAGTGTAAATTGCTTGAGTTAAATTTAAAATGTTAATTATAGGTCATTTAATTTAAAAATGTTCCCAGCTTAATAACTCTAAGAAATTGTCTATGATTAATTTGACTGCTGGCAATTATTACATAGATTTCGATCAAAGTGAGTTTGTTAAGTTATAAATCTTGTTTAAGGCGTGTTTTTGAAATAAATTTATTAAAATTAGAAATAATGGAGATATGTAATCTACACTAAATATAAAAAATTACAGCCACTAGGAACCAATTTACTTCAAGATTTTATGATACTATTGAACCTAAAATGCACAAAATTTTTGAAGTAATTAAAACTGAAAATAAAAATTAAATAAAGAAATTCCCACAACATAAAGTCAATGAAATTAGAACGGCAAGAATTAAAAAAGTAAACTATAAACAAGTAAGAGTGTTATATTCGGCTGTGCCGAATCTTATATACCCACCATCAAGTTGTGTTAAATTTAGAAACATATCTCATATATCTACAAGGGTGCAGCTAATTCAAAATCTGCACCAAAACTGGAAAAATCGCTAAGCTATTTGGTATTGTTGGTAAAACCTTTGGACTAAATTAGGTTTCCGTAGCTTTATAGTTCAACATTCAAAAATATTTTAGTGGTTTCCCCAGTATTTACTTTGATCAAAATTCGGTCTCATAACCAGGTATAGTTTTACATTAATAAGTTGTTAAATACTTTTCGTTGTGATTAATATGTAGTTAGGCTAAACACGTTAATAGTAATACGACAGGTCCATATATTTCGTTATGAGTTCCTAATGCATTCATCATATATAAAGTCTGGGCTGAACATTGATTGATGCCTATATAATTTCATAGGTGCAATCATAATATAATGAATGTACCTCCAAATCTTTTTGATTGTAGATATAAAAAGGGGATGTTATATATATAAGAATTATAGCCAAATGTTGACCGATTATAACAAAATTTTACACACTGGCCGGTATATATAGAGAGCTTATTCTTGCAAAATTTAGTGACCATAGCTATCATAGTTTCTAATTTAATAGCTTTTAACTGGCCTTTGCTAAAATTTTTGGTTTCCGTGAGTGTTTTTCACATGAAAGCTAAAGTCAAATATGGACTGATTCCTATAAAATTTGATAAACTGATCAAAAATTGCATAAAACTTCCCTATTTTAAATTTAATCGTCATAGCTATTACAATTGTATTCAATTTATCAGCATTAATGTGTTTCCCGGGGCGGGGTTATATGGGAGCTCTAACTAAATTTGAACCGATTTTGTCCATTTTCAACACACATCTTTTTCATGATATCGAAAATACTTTTGTAAAATTTTGTCCCTCTAGCTCTTTTCGTTAAGGCGCTATCGTGCTGTTATCTGACGGACAGACGGACATAAACAACCTATTCTTTATGTATTTTTGTGTTTCCATAAGTTTTTTATATGGGAGCTATGGTCAAATGGTGACCGATTGTGAGGAAATTTTGCACACTGGCTGGCATTGACATAAGACTTCCTTGTGCTTAATTTAGTCTTACTAGCTCTTGTAGTTAAGGAGCTATCACGATTTTATCTGACGGACAGACGGACATAAATCCCCTTTTCTTTTTGAATTTTTGTGTTTTCGTAAGTTTTTTATATGGGAGCTAGGTCAAATAGTGACCGATTGTGACAAAATTTTGCACACTGGCTGGCATTGATATAAGACTTTCTTGTGCCAAATTTAGTGGTTATATCTGCTATACTTTTAGATTTATTGGCATTTAAGTGTATTTTGGGTGAAATTTAGCCTGTTTTCGTAAGTTTTTTGTATGGGACCTATGGCTAAATGTGAACCGATTTCGATGAAATTTTATATGCTGCCTAGTGCTTATCTAAAACTTATAGATACCAAATTTTGTCATCATAACTGTCATAATTTGTCATTTATTAGCAAATAAGCGATTAGCCTAGACGAGGTTATACGGGAGCTATGGCCAAATGCTAACCGATTTTGCCCAATTTCAATACCAAAATTTTCTCATAGATAAAGAATGTTTTTGCTAAGTTTCAGTTAGCTAGCTCTTTTCGTTTAGACGTTATCGTGATTTCAACAGACAGACAGACAGACAGACAGACAGACAGACAGACAGACGGACAGACAGACGGACAGACAGACGGACAGACAGACGGACATAGCTCAATCGTCTTAGAATTTCATAAGGATTCAGAATATATATCGTTTTTGATTTTTGAACCAATATTAAGGAAATTACAAACGGAATGACAATCTCAATATACCCCCCATTCTTTTTGATGGTGGGTATAAAAAGAGCTATCTATTTTGTTCGAATAAGTCTATTTTATGAGTTTTTAATCTCTAGGGCTAATACATTCTTAAGTATTTTATTTTTATAATTTGTAAGAATATTTGAAATATTTGTTAACTTTAGAACTCAAATTTCAATATAAAAGTAGGTCAGACAAATTATGGTTTTTGTTGAGTAATTGCTGGATTTTATTCTTTTTCTTAAACAACTTCAAAAAAAGAAGGTATAAAAATTATAGTATTTTAGCTTAAATTTTCTTGACAAAATTTTAAGTAAACAAGTAAGAAAAGCTATAGTCGGTCAAGCTCGACTATATGATACCCATCACTACTAAGGTAAAATATGGACCAACAATTAAACAAGTTTTCCTTAAGTCTTAGAGACGTACATACATATCCTATTTGCAATTTTTTCACAATTTTGAGATTTATGTCATTTTCGGCTAAGGGCCTGATATAGGAGCTAGGGTCAATTGTGGACCGATTGTTACCAAATTTTGGTTATTGGTTTATAATATGTTTTGTATTTTGCCTACCCCTAGGGTTAGCAAAATTAAAAATCAGAGAAACTTTGCCCAACATTGGTTTATATTAGGGTTTGCAGTTCGGTTTTAACCGAAACCGAAACCTCGGTTTTTTATGCCTTAAAACCGAAACCGAAAACCGTAGAAAAAACCGCGGGTTTAGCTATTTATTTTTTATAATTTTTTGGTTGGTATTATTTAGAAAAAACATTATCTTATCATAAATCTGCACATAATATGTCTATGAAATAAAGCAGAAGAATGAAAAAAACAAAAGGTGCCTTACAATGGACAAGTGCAAGGGGAGGACGGTATGTGACGGTATATTTTATAACCTGGGACTCAGCAGTATTTTTGGAACTTGTAATTCCAAGCAAACGCAAGAAACCATTAGACAAAAGCTAATTGAGTTTAATATTTCACTTGATACAAACATCGTGCCATGTACTATAGATATCAAATTTGGATCTGAAAATCAAACACTGCTTCAGTTATGGTTGGCACACGGAATTCAGCTTTCAGTCACTGATGTTTTTATGAAAATTTCTTATAAATCCAGATGTGGATGAATTTTAAACCGACGAAAGCTAAGACAATTTTGAAGATGGCGACGATGAAACTTTGAATCATTTAATAATTCATTCAATAATTCATCAGTTCGTAATACTATTTTACAAACAAGCGTTAAAAAGCATCATAATCGTTAATTAAGTTTACACTTAGATTTCTGCTTCTAAAAGAAAGTATTCATGAAAGTTTAGAAAAGCTGTCGACCTTAGATTTGCTTCTATCGACTTTGAAATCATAAATTCTTTTAAAGATTCGTTGCTGTTCGTAAAAATGACTGTTGAAGCAATTTGTCGCTCGGATGAAAATATTAGTCCCAGTTTACATTGTACAACTTTTGTCGTTGCAATCCTTAGTTTGTGGGAAAATAGGGGGAGTAAAAATACTAGGGGAAGAGAGAAACTAAAAGTAGTACACATATGCATGTACTCTTGCAATTCGTTTATTCCCCAATTCGTAATTTTAATCGTGAAGTTAGCTGCAAGTATATTTTGACACTTGTTTTATTTTCTTATTCATGAGTGCTCACGTTCAAGTGGCTTTATTTTCAATTGAATTAAATATAAAATTAATACATTCAATAAACTCACTTATTAATTGGTATTTATCAATATCCATTTCGAAAAACAATTTCTTTTACACGAAAAATACTTGTTTGAGCACAAATGTAATGCTTTTTTTTACCACACGAATATACTTAAAAAAGAAAATTATGTACCAATGCATACGTCAATAAAAAATATCGGAGACAAAAATCGTACAATTTAAACGCAAATGTAATTTTAAAGAAAGAACGACAAAAATCGCAGCGATAAAGATTGTACAATGTAAACTGGGACTTATACAAGCTAAAGGGGATCTGCAGTTTCTCTAAAAGAAACAAGACTTATTTCAAAAATCCCTCATATTTAGGAAACGTGAATAATTTCCTGAATTTTAGTATTAAATTATAAATATGAGCTTTAATAAATATACCTTATACTTTGTTCTAATAAAATTATCTAAATTTTACTACAAATTTAAATCAAATTACTTTTATTTAAAAAACCGAAAACCGAACCGAAACCGGCCGGTTTTGGGTGTTTTAAAACCGAAACCGCGATTTCTCATTTTCACGGTTTTTTGCAAACTCTAGTTTATATTCACAAAATATTTATCTGTGCAAAGTTTAAGAAATCAAATGCATTTACCTTTAGAGTAAGCTTGTTATCATTCTACACGTCGTAACCGGATCGGTAATCGGATTGCTACTTCGGGTACATCCCATAGGGATGCCTTCCCGGAATAGAGTTTTTGGTCCTTTACAGGTACAAATTTAGTTGTATTTTAACAGTATTTAGCACAAACATTGATTATGATAACCTTAATCAGTGTACCTAATTTTGTAGAAATCGGCCCGCAGTTGACCATACCTCCCATACAAGACACATTCTCAAAAGACGTTTGTATACACATAAAAGCACAAAAATGTTAATAACTCTAAAGATAAATGGAATTGATTACTTAAACTTTGCTCAGATAAATATTTTGTAAATATAATCCAATAACCAAAATTTGGTAAAAATCGGTCTACAATTGACCCTAGCTCCAGGCCCTTAGCCGAAAATGACTTAAATCTCGAAATTTTGAAAAATAGCACATAGTAAATATATATAGTATGTCTAAGACTTAAGGAAAACTTATTAAATTGTTGGTCCATATTTGACCCTAATAGTGAAGTCGGGCTTGACCGACTATAGCTTTTCTTACTTGTTTTTTGTTGAATATGATCATAAGGCGAAAATAATTGTTTACACTACACAGTAACACCAAAAGATTCTTACTTGTTTAATTAAGAAGTATTAGAAGTGACTAAATTAAAATTTAGAGGGAAGTCGATTCATTCCCTAAAAGTGGTGTATATTTCGTGGAACAACGACTTAGGTCCAAATGTTTAAACGAATGCAGAAGAAGACGAACTATGAAAAAAAAAAACTTTAATGCTTCAATCGATTTTTTAACGTTTTTTTAAATTTGCATGCCAATTACGCTTAGAAGCGCAAACTTGCGCTACTAAGATATTGTAATTCGATTTTCCGAACTCCTAAGGGTACAAAAATTATACGAGTTGAAAGTCGGTTTCAAAGGAAAAAAACTGTTTGAGTTTTGTACATATGTATAAAAAAAAGTATAAAAGTGCTATAGTCGGTAAAGCTCGACCAAACGATACCCTTCTCCTCTGTGATCAAATGCCTTTTCTTTTTATTGCATAATTCATTTGCTTAATTTTGGCATCACCCAAAAAATATACACAAAGTCGTAAAGATCCAATTTTTCACCAAAGTTATAAAAAAAGTACGTTATTAATTGTTATGGTTGGTTGAAATTGGACCTCTTTAACCCTTTTATTACCAGGATTAAGATTTTTTTTTTAAATACTAAATTTTTTCAAAAAAAGGTTTTTGAAAGTACATGTTTTTATTGTCATATTTCCATGTAAATAAAAAAAAAACGTTTAAAGGCGCCTTAAAAGACATTTGTATGCAAATTAACCCTTGCGTACCCATGCGCTAAAACTGATAATCATTTTGAGCCCATGGGTATTGAAATATAATAATAAAAATTAAAATTTAAATATAACAATAAAAGTTAATTACATGTTACTTTTAAAAAAAATTAATATTTTAAAAATTTTACTTTTGATCCCGGTAATAAAAGGGTTAATGACATCCGATTTCAATGAAATTTCCAATATATATTTCTACCCATTGAAGCAAAAATAATTTAATTTAAAAACGGTATCAAAAACGGCATATGCTTCAATGACTTCAAATATTTTGAAAACTCTTTTATAATTAGGAAAGCTTTCAAACAATTTTAAGGTTATATATCTCGTTGGAAAACCTATTTAGTTCTCAGTGCGACACTTAAAAAAAAGCGTTACATAATATGTGAACAGCCCCCAAACATAAAACAAATGAATCAGTTTTTTTTTAATTTGGCAGTTGTATATTGACTGGAGCTTAAATTTAAAAAAGAATAGGACTTATTGAACTGCCCTCGTACAACGAGGAAAAACCTAAGCATTTCTGGTGGTCATAAATAGTTGAATTTTATTAATGTAAACACTTATCGATGTTTTTCTCCGAATTGCATTAAATATTGTCTTATATGTGAGTGTCTTTATTAGCTTCAACCGGCCATTAGGAACGAAGTAGTCAAATCGAAATTTTACAAATCAATTTTGACACTGGCTTACATTTTCTCGATACACGTCAGTTAATTTTTGTCCAGCTTAAACAACAATTTAGATATATCGATCGATGGAAATACTTTATTTTATTTTAAGAACAGCGATTTTACGCCATCTGGTGTTAACTATAAATGTTATTAAAGCTTATGTATAATAATTACCTGAATTTAATGTTATCTATTCCAAATATGAGGAAAGAATATTTTAAGATATATCCAATTCTTAGGTATCATTAAATGTTTTTAACAAATTTTATCACAGATTTTTTTAAAGTAAAAGTTTTAAAAGTTTTTTGGAAATAAAATATTGAAAAGCTTTTTAAAAATGTTTTTATTATTCTAATTTATTACAAAATTTTCAAACTGCTCTTAGTTCTTTATTATTTCAATAATTTTTATTTAAAATTATGTTTAAATTGTTTTTATAATTAACATTACATAAAATAATTTTATATTGGAGTTTTACTTAATTAAAATTTCATTGGCATTTATACATTTATTTGTATTATTTTCGTTTTTAATTATTAATTTAAATTAACGAATACAAGTAAAACTTAAAGTTTTACAGTTCCGTTAGTTTATCGTTTAAGTTTTTATTATACAAATCTCAAGATTTTGTAGACTAACTCTCAAATATAAACAATTTAATTTTTTAAACACATGATTTAACTACAATTTTAGTCGCAACATATGAAGAACGATCGTTTTGTTGCAAGAGAGTTGATAAAGTTGATTTTTAGATACAGAAACTTTTTTTCTCAAATATCTCCCAAAAGAGTTATATAAAATAAACACTAACTCTCGAACACATTCTCAATTGTATGGGTTGGAAGTTTGATGTAACACATAAGTATCAGTTAATATCGTATCAAATGTCTATTTTTGTTGCAGCAACAGGTTTATTTCAAAATCTTATTATCTAACTTTCCGACTGTTGTTGCTTACAGCTCAAAGTATGAAGCTGAACTAAATTCAACAAGTCCTGCGGCTAACAGAACAAAAGCTCGCGGCATGTGTTCGCTTCCAACAATTCATACAGATACTCGAGGCACCTCACAAACACCAACATTATTCATCCATCCAACCGCACATTTATCCACATCTAAGTATAAAATACTATTCGTATTGGGTTCGTTAGTTGGTTGGATTGTTTTCTGTCATTTTCAGATACATTAGGGTGACCATGTTAATACATTTTTAAAGCACTAAATAGCGACCGAATATTTCAATGCCCATGAGTATCTCCAATGTTTTCAGGGAGGTATCACGTAGTGATGCAATGCCGGTCTAGATGATTTGATTTGTGAAAAGCTACTAACAATCCAAACAATAACAGAATCGCTTACAATTTCTGTGTTTATTTCAAAGTACATTTCTTATTAATGATATGTTTCTAAAGAGGTCAACGAAAATCAATTCATAATTTTTTTAATCACACGTTAAAAGCCGTGAAATTTTAACACAATTTATCCAAAATAGAACAAAATAATTTTTTCCGAAAATTTAAAGAAATCCAATTTTAGCTTAAATCGTAACAAAAGCTACAAATGAACTTATCATGTAACATCCCACTGGGGCGAACAATTTTAAATTACATTTATTAGATACCCAATTAAATAAACAACAATTAATCACCGTAATATTTTTAAAAATACTAGCATTTCTATAGAAAAGTTGACCATAGGACAACATTTCTATATAAAAAGTTCTCGATAGGACAACATTTCTATAGAAAAGTTTACGATAGGACAACATTTCTATAGAAAAGTTTACGATAGGACAACATTTCTATAGAAAAGTTTACGATAGGACAACATTTCTATAGAAAATTTGACGATAGGACAACATTTCTATAGAAAAGTTTACGATAGGACAACATTTCTATAGAAAAGTGAACGATACGACAACATTTCTATAGAAAAGTTTACGATAGGACAACACTTCTATAGAAAAGTTGACGATAAGAAAACATTTCTATAGAAAAGTTGACGACAGGACAACATTTCTATAGAAAAGTTGACGATAGGACAACATTTCTGTAGAAAAGTTGACGATAGGACAACATTTCTATAGAAAAGTTGACGATAGGACAACATTTCTATAGAAAAGTTGACGATAGGACAACATTTCTATAGAAAAGTTGACGATAGGACAACATTTCTATAGAAAAGTTGACGATAGGACAACATTTCTATAGAAAAGTTTACGATAGGACAACATTTCTATAGAAAAGTGAACGATATGACAACATTTCTATAGAAAAGTTTACGATAGGACAACATTTCTATAGAAAAGTTTACGATAGGACAACACTTCTATAGAAAAGTTGACGATAAGAAAACATTTCTATAGAAAAGTTGACGATAGGACAACATTTCTATAGAAAAGTTGACGATAGGACAACATTTCTGTAGAAAAGTTGACGATAGGACAACATTTCTATAGAAAAGTTGACGATAGGACAACATTTCTATAGAAAAGTTGACGATAGGACAACATTTCTATAGAAAAGTTGACGATAGGACAACATTTCTATAGAAAAGTTGACGATAGGACAACATTTCTATAGAAAAGTTGACGATAGGACAACATTTCTATAGAAAAGTTGACGATAGGACAACATTTCTATAGAAAAGTTGACGATAGGACAACATTTCTATAAAAAAGTTTACGATAGGACAACATTTCTACGGAAAAGTTGACGATAGGAAGACATTTCTATAGAAAAGTTGACGATAGGAAGAAATTTCTATAGAAAAGTTGACGATAGGACGACATTTCTATAGAAAAATTTACGATAGGAAGACATTTCTATAGAAAAGTTGACGATAGGAAGACATTTCTATAGAAAAGTTGACGATAGGAAGACATTTTTTCAGAAAAGTTGACGTTAGGAAGACATTTCTATAGAAAAGTTGACATTAGGAAGACATTTCTATAGAAAAGTTGACGTTAGGAAGACATTTCTATAGAAAAGTTGACGTTAGGAAGGCATTTCTATAGAAAAGTTGACGTTAGGAAGACATTTCTATAGAAAAAATGACGTTAGGAAGACATTTCTATAGAAAAGTTGACGATAGGAAGACATTTCTATAGAAAAGTTCACTTTAGGAAGACATTTCTCTAGAAAAATTGACGTTAGGAAGACATTTCTATAGAAAAATTGATGTTAGGAAGATATTTCTATAGAAAAATTGACGTTAGGAAGACATTTCTACAGAAAAGTTGACGTTAGGAAGATATTTCTATAGAAAAATTGACGTTAGGAAGACATTTCTATAGAAAACTTGATGTTAGGAAGACATTTCTATGGAAAAGTTGACGTTAGGAAGACATTTCTGTAGAAAAGTTGACGTTAGGAAGACATTTCTATAGAAAAGTTGACGTTAGGAAGACATTTCTATAGAAAAGTTGACGTTAGGAAGACATTTCTATAGAAAAGTTGACGTTAGGAAGACATTTCTATAGAAAAGTTGACGTTAGGAAGACATTTCTATAGAAAAGTTGACGTTAGGAAGACATTTCTATAGAAAAGTTGACGTTAGGAAGACATTTCTATAGAAAAGTTGACATTTCTATAAAAAAGTTGATGTAGTAAAGTTGACATTAGGAAGACATTTCTATACAATGGGTGATGACGGGATGATAATTTAATAAACACGGTGATGCCAGAAAGACATTTTGATAGAAAAGTTGGTGGAAATGTTTATGAATCGTTAACCCTACTACCTATGTTAAAAGTTTAAAATTTTTTCTAAACATAATAAATCAAATGGGTAACTAATAATTTATTGAAACTATTTAATTCATTTAATAAAATTTTAATATATTTTTAAGAGATTAAATTTCCATCGTTATAAACATTAGACCAAAGACCACCTTAAATCTATCAATGCCAGCCTGCCTTAAATCAGGTTTAACTGACAATATTGAGTTTACATAAACATTGTAACTGGCTCAAAGCTGAGATAACAAAAGTTAATAAAAAACAAGTAAGAAAGCGCTATAGTCGGTCAAGCCGACCATACGATACCCTTCACCACTAAGGTCAAAGGTATTATTTTTCCTGTATAAAGATAAATATTTGCTAAATTTTGCCATCATACAAACATTTTCTCAAAACGTATATATTCAACCTGTTTCCGTCATTTGGACTTATATGAGATCTAGGGTCAAATGTGGACCGATTATCTCGAAATTTGGCAAATTGATTGCAGTTGTTACAAAAATTATGTATGCAAAAAATAAACTCAAAATTTTCATTATCTTTAGATTTACGAGCGTTTTAGTGATTTTTTGTCTCATTTAGTGCGTTTTTGAAGAAGAGTTTGTATGGGAGCTATGGTCAAATGTGGACCGATTTCAACGAAATTTGGTACAGTGATTTAAGTTTACATAAGCAGTATCTGTTTTAAATTTCATATATAAATATTGATATTTGTGGCCAATAAAGCAATTCCGGGAAGTGGGACCTATGGGAGGTACCATAAATAATGAACCGATTTTGACCAATTTCAATAGCCATGGTCCCCTTATCAAAAAAATTATCTGTGCCAAATTTCATAAAATTATCTTTAGAATTGCGACCTGTAGTTTGATTACAAGGTTTACATGGGGGTCCAGCCAGCCAGCCGTCCAGCCGTCCAGCCAGCCAGACGGACGGACGGACGGACGGACATCGTTAAATCGACTCAGAAAGTGATTCTAAGTCTTTTGGTATACTAAAAGGTGGGTCTAAGACAAATATTTCTATGCGTTACAAACATCAGCACAAACTTTTAATACCCTTTCCACCTATGGTGGTGAAGGGTATAAAAAGGTATAATAATAAATACGAGTATATTTAAGTATTTATGTACAAAATTAAGACAACTACTACCAGTGGCTTATTATTAATTTTAATTATTATATAATAACTGATTGAACACAAGCCTGAGGCACATACACTCAGGAAATTATTACAGTAACTGATTGTATGTTGTTTAGGAAATTTTCGGTTATGTTGTTTTCAAATGAATATTCATTTAAATTTACATGAAAATTGGTTTTTAACATATTTATACATTTGTTTAAAAAACAACCTACAAAAAAATACTAAAAATCCGTAACATTTGAAAATATCAGTTGTTTAGTTTTTATATATTTTTTCAATTATTGTATCAAATATAATTCGTATTTGTTTAATTATTGGTTTTTCTTAAGTATCTTAGGTTTGCTTACTGAAGAAACTTTTTATAATACTGGCCGCCTATCACGGGGTATGGCCTAAGCAAATAACAAACTTTGTTTTGTCTGTTTGGTTTTTTTATGCCTTAAAGGATATAACCTTTTATGGTTTCGTCTTTTATATTACGTTAATTACAAAAACAAATGAAAATTGTCCGTTTTATGGAAATTTTACATAGTTTTTTACCATTCAATTTTTGAAAAATAAATGAAAATTTCCGTTTTTTATACTAAAAATGTAGTTTAAATTTTTGTCAGTAATTTTTTTGAAAACAACTGAATATTCCGTTTTTAAAACTGAAAATGTAGTTTAAATATTTGTCAGTTAAATTTAAATGAAATATTTATTGAATTTGAATGAAAAATCAGTTGACCGGTTTTTAAATGAATATTCATTCATTTCAAATTACATTTTAAGTTAATTTTACTTACATAATATTCTGAGTCCGAATACATTTCTGCCACAACTACTATTTAACGAACTTTTAATGGGGTGGAAAGAATCAAATCTACATAACTTTTTCATTGTTCGTCAGATTTGAATATATATAAAATAGTTTTAAATTATTAACTTAAAGTTAACTAAAGTTTTGTATAATTAAATTTGTTTTAATTTGATTAATTAGAGAAGTTTTACATAGCCTAATACTAGCTATATAGTTTTAATACTAGCTATATATTTATAAGGCAAACCGCCACTTTTTGAAAATTTATTTTTTTCAAGTTGGTCTGGCCGGGGATCGAACTTGGGTCCTCTGGTATGGTACGCGAATGACTAACCTGCTAAAATAGAATGGAAATATATCAGTAACTTCTGAACAGTCGGTTTTAACAAAATTTAATTTGGATATAGCAAAAGTGTTGGGGAGCTTAAATTTTGAACCAGGAAAGCCTACACTGTACTGGGGCGGCACAATCGGCCCCCAAAGTAAAAACATTGCTACGTGCCTATGCTATCTCTTACGGTTTAAAAGATATTTGACTCCAAAAAATAAAATTTCAATTTATGTCTAAGATCTGAAATATATATTTTTTTACTAAGATCTGATCTATATATCAACGGATTTTCTTGATTTAAAGTTTTTTTAAGAAACGAACAACATTTCAAATATTTAATGAGCAAGAGGTGTATTAAAAGCTTAACAATGTAAAAAGTTATAAGTGCTTAAAGTTAATATTTAAAAAATAAACCATTTTCCCCGTTTTTTTTTTTTTTTTTTTGCTTAAAAGTATTTTTAATATTTTTTAGTTATTTAAAAAATTTCTTAAAGGAACGTATAACTTTACAAAGTTTATAATTAAGTTAAAAAGAATAACTTCTTGAAATTTTTCAAATATTTTTAGGAATTCTAGGGTTTGTCTGACTAAAAATATTTTTTTTTAATTTTTGTATTTTTTATGCTACTGCAAATTTTCATTAAAATATATTTATAAATAATTTTTCTAATTTATTAATGTGAGTTTACTTAAAACTTAAAAAACTCCACAACTGTTAGCCATACAAAAAAAAATTGTCTTATTAAGTCTTAAAGAAAATTTTGTGGTGAATCCGCCGGTGTTTCTTTCAACGAATTTAGATAAGACATTCCCAAGATTTGATAAATCAATGGAACAACCTTTGTGAAAATCCATAATTTTAGAAAAACAAATTTTGTAATAATTCGTATCCATAGAATTTTAAATTTTGGGTGTTTTTGTGCGTAGGGGCTATAATACATCGAAATTAAATAGTTAGACTTCAAATTTTTCTTTTTGATCAGTGTTATAGCATTTTCTTAATTTTTTCTTTTGTAGATTTTGATTCAAAATTATTCGAAAATATGATGTCTAAGTTCCAAATCGTAAATCCATGTCAATCCAGATACATATAAGTGAAGATTCAATTCTAAATCTTTAACCACTCTCTTTATTTCCAATCATAATATTTTATCTTGATCTCCAGATCAGGATTGATTTTGTAATTGATCCTGTTTTCAAAGCTGTAACATACCTTCCAAGATCATTCGTATGTTATATGTCGATTCAAAGTCTTATGAAGTCAATACTAAATGTAAAGCTTCAACTAGCGCCATATTTGTTGTGAGGTTTTAAAAAGAAGTCTAGATACTTTTTCTCATATTCATAAAAAAGCAAGAAAATAAGTTAATCTTCATTATTAATCAGACGAACTCTTCTACCAGAGAGCATAGAGATAATTAGTAAGTCGAAGAGAGCAACAAAGGCAAACCTAAGGAGAATTTCCACATTTCTGATTGGTGTTTTCAGCCAAAAAGTATTAACTGTTTTTTGTTATACCAACTTTATAATGTTATTTTTGTTGTACAACCAGTTATTTGTTGTTTTAAGTCAAAATTATCTAGTTCTCCGAAATGTGGTTATTATTTTAGCTCATTTGTGTATAAGTATATTCAACAACTGATCGTTTTAAGTCAAGATCGTGGCTTAAACGATCTCTACATTGTTAAAAGTTTTGTTTTTATGGCTACATATGATATTAGTACGATCATACTAGTTGTATGAGTAATATGTATATGATCTTGGTAAATAGTACATTTAACGATTTGTTTTACTGACCGTAGCTAAATGAATGAAGTCTTTGTTGAAACAATTCGACTTAAAATGGGAGAGCGAGAGATTAGGCCATTTTCATGTTTGCGTACTACAACAGATCTGCGATCACTGAAGAAGGAGTTCAGTAACCGCATTTATTGCGTGCATCTGTTCAGAAGTTTTCAAGTTTCTTATGTGTGTAGTTAAAGCTTTTTTTCGACCTAAAGCACTTGTTAAAGAATGGTTTCAGGTGCATCGTAAACAGAAAATTGCAAGAGTGTTTGCCGAGCAGCAAATATTGATGCATCACGAATTTTAAGATGAAGTCTTTTAGATTTTCGCTAATTTCTTGGTATGATTATACAATGTGCTAGGGTGCAGTCTGTGCTGGTTTAGGCTTAGTTAATAATTTTATTTTATTTTCAAAACTTGAGCTTTATGGCTTTTAATACTCCTCCGATTGAAGTATTTTCCTTCAAGCGTTTTTCTGTAACAGTTTTGCTTCTACAGAAGTCCTATTTCTCTTAATTTACTTGCTGCACATTAATTTGCAAAGTTTAGCAGCTTAAAGCTATCTCCTACGAAATAAGCTTTTAAAACCGGTGGTTGAAGTTAACCTTGCTTAAGGGCAAAATGATTTTTTTCTTAAATTAGAATTAATATGACTTGAAAATAAGTTTAAAACCGGAACGAAAGAATTTTAAAGCTCAGTTTTGTTTCTTTATCAAAATGATACATCATTTATCCCCTTTTGGCTAAAGCTGTATTTAAGTTTGTAAGAGGGTAGTACAAGAAGTGATTGCGGATTTTTCAAAATTCTCTACTTAACATTTTTAAAGAAAAGTTGACGATGGGAAGTTATTTTTATAGAAAATAGAAGATAGGAAGACATTTCTAAAGAAAAGTAGGCGATAGAAAGACATTTCTATAGAAAAAATTACGATAGGAAGACATTTTTATAGAAAATTGACGATAGGAAGACATTTCTATAGAAAAACTGACGATAGGAAGACATTTCTAAAGAAAAGTAGACGATAGAAAGACATTTCTATAGAAAAAATTACGATAAGAAGACATTTCTAAAGAAAAGTAGACGATAGGAAGACATTTCTATAGAAAAGTAGGCGCTAGGAAGACATTTCTATAGAAAAAATTAAGATAAGAAGACATTTCTATAGAAATTTGACGATAGGAAGACATTTCTATAGAAAAGTAGGCGCTAGGAAGACATTTCTATAGAAAAAATGACGATAGGAAGACATTTCTAAAGAAAAGTAGACGATAAGAAGACATTTCTATAGAAAAAATTAAGATAAGAAGACATTTCTATAGAAATTTGACGATAGGAAGACATTTCTATAGAAAAGTTGACGATAGAAAGACATTTCTAAAGAAAAGTTGACGAAAGGAAGGCATTTCTAAAGAAAAGTTAACGATAGGAAGACTTTTCCAAAGAAAAGTTTACGATAGGAAGTCATTTCTATTGAAAAATTGAAGACAGGAAGACATTTTAATAGAAAAATTGACGATATGAAGACATTTCTAAAGAAAAGTAGACGATAGGAAGAAATTTCTATAGAACAAATTACGATAAGAAGACATTTCTATAGAAATTTGACGATAGGAAGACATTTCTAAAGAAAAGTAGGCGATATTAAAGAAAAGTTAAAGAGATGAAGATATTTCTATAGAACATTTGAAAAGAGGAAGACATTTCTATAGAAAAACTGACTAGAGGAAGACATTTCTGTAGAAAAGTTGACGAGAGGAAGACATTTCTATATAGAAAATTTGACGACAGGAAGACATTTCTATATAGAAAAGTTGACGACAGGAAGACATTTCTATATAGAAAAGTTGACGACAGGAAGACATTTCTATATAGAAAAGTTGACGACAGGAAGACATTTCTATATAGAAAAGTTGACGACAGGAAGACATTTCTATATAGAAAAGTTGACGACAGGAAGACATTTCTATATAGAAAAGTTGACGACAGGAAGACATTTCTATATAGAAAAGTTGACGACAGGAAGACATTTCTATATAGAAAAGTTGACGACAGGAAGACATTTCTATATAGAAAAGTTGACGACAGGAAGACATTTCTATATAGAAAAGTTGACGACAGAAAGACATTTCTATATAGAAAAGTTGACGACAGGAAGACATTTCTATATAGAAAAGTTGACGACAGGAAGACATTTCTATATAGAAAAGTTGACGACAGGAAGACATTTCTATATAGAAAAGTTGACGACAGGAAGACATTTCTATATAGAAAAGTTGACGACAGGAAGACATTTCTATATAGAAAAGTTGACGACAGGAAGACATTTCTATATAGAAAAGTTGACGACAGGAAGACATTTCTATATAGAAAAGTTGACGACAGGAAGACATTTCTATATAGAAAAGTTGACGACAGGAAGACATTTCTATATAGAACAGTTGACGACAGGAAGACATTTCTATATAGAACTTGATGATAGGAAGACATTTCTATAGAAAAGTTGACGATAGCAAGACATTTTTATAAACAACTTTACGAGAGGAAGACATTTGTATAGAAAAATTGACGATAGGAAGATATTTGTATAGAAAACTTGACGATAGGAAGACATTTGTGTAGAAAACTTGACGATAGGAAGACATTTCTATAAAAAAGTTGACGAGAGGAAGAGACATTTCTATATAGAAAAGTTGACATCAGGAAGACATTTCTATATAGAAAAGTTGACGTTAGGAAGAAATTTCTATATAGAAAAGTTGACGATAGGAAGGCATTTCTATATAGAAAAGTTGACGATAGGAAGGCATTTCTATATAGAAAAGTTGACGATAGGAAGGCATTTCTAAAGAAAAGTTAACGATAGGAAGACTTTTCCAAAGAAAAGTTGACGATAGGAAGTCATTTCTATTGAAAAATTGAAGACAGGAAGACATTTTAATAGAAAAATTGACGTTTGGAAGACATTTCTATAGAAAAGTAGACGTTAAGTTGACGAGAGGAAGACATTTCTAAAAAAAAAGTTGACGCTAGAAAGACATTTCCATAGAAAAAATGATGAGACATTTCTATAGAAAAGTTGATGAAAAGGAAGACATTTCTATGGAAAAGTTGACGAGAGGAAGACATTTCTATAGAAAATTTGACGAGAGGAAGACATTTCTAAAGAAAAGTTAAAGAGATGAAGATATTTCTATAGAACATTTGAAAAGAGGAAGACATTTCTATAGAAAAACTGACGATAGGAAGACATTTCTATATAGAAAAGTTGACGATAGGAAGACATTTCTATATAGAAAAATTGACGATAGGAAGACATTTCTATATAGAAAAGTTGACGATAGGAAGACATTTCTATATAGAAAAGTTGACGATAGGAAGACATTTCTATATAGAAAAGTTGACGATAGAAAGACATTTCTATATAGAAATGTTGACGATAGGAAGACATTTCTATATAGAAATGTTGACGATAGGAAGACATTTCTATGTAGAAAAGGTGCCGATAGGAAGACATTTCGATATAGAAAAGTTGACGATATGAAGGTATATGAATATGAATATAGTCTTCTGTACAGGTCTGACAACGTTGGATGTTTAAAAGTCATTTTCAATCTACCCTCATTGAAATAAATACCAGAATTGTTAAACAAGTTACGCTGATGAAGAGAGAACGTGATCATCTTAAATGCATGTTGACATCATTTGATTTCATTCATGTTTTTAACGCACAGATGTGCGTTCTTTGATTGATTTCAGATTCGCTCAACTTCATCTGATATTTTTGATGATGATTCTTCATGTTTATATCTTTTATCTCCGTAGGTTGTATTGGATTCTTATAACTCGATTTACTAGTATTTTGTATAATCAAAAATTGTTTATGTTTAAGAATTTAAAAAAAAAAACGTATCTACATCCTTTACAGACATGCTGTTGCATGGTCTTGTAATAAGGCAGTGGATTTGAAATAATGTCTTGGACGTGGCGACAACACGGAGGTCTTACGCGTTACGATTCCCGTTGATTTAAACAATCATTTGTAAATTATGGTATTTTCTTCTTCATAATAGTTTTGCACGATATATTTTGCTGTTTCTTGTCATTTCTTCTCATATTACTACTTTTTTTTTAGCCCCCTGAGAGTATAGAAGATAACGCTAAATAAGAGCGTGTACAAAAATGCGCTTGGTTTTGCCTTCAAACCATTTTTTGCTTCCATTTCAACTAGACATTTAGGTTAGATATTTTTCGTTGTAATATTTTTAACAAAATGATAACGCCACATAACCAAAGATTGATATGTATCTAATAAAACTATTATCAATTAAATAGAAAAATATTCCTTTTAAACACGTTTGCAACAATCAGTTTATAGATTTCTTCTTTAGTGACATATTGTCAGAGGTGGGGTCTTGGCATTATGGAATTGAATGACATAGAGCTTTTCAGAAACAAATTTGACACTGGTTTCAGAGTCGGTAAAACATATTCATATATCATTTGTCCCTATCGACTCTCATTTGAACTTCTTTAAATTTGTATATTTGTAAACTTTTGGATTTGACGATCCTTGAATGGTATGGGGCTGTTAACATTTCTGTATTTCTATTAAAATATGTAACACATAGGGGGGAAGGTAAAAATCTACGAAAAAAGCGTTACCTTATTTGTGACGAAACCCATGAAAGCGCCCTTAATCTGTTTAGGATTCCAACTTTTATTACACTCATAATATTATGTAAGTAAAATTAACTTAAAATGTAATTTGAAATGAATGAATATTTATTTAAAAACCGGTCAACTGATTTTTCATTCAAATTCAATAAATATTTCATTAAAATTTAACTGACAAATATTTAAACTACATTTTCAGTTTTAAAAACGGAATATTCAGTTGTTTTCAAAAAAATTACTGACAAAAATTAATAAACTACATTTTTAGTATAAAAAACGGAAATTTTCATTTATTTTTAAAAAATTGAATGGTAAAAAACTACGTAAAATTTCCATAAAATGGACAATTTTCATTTGTTTTTGTAATTTTCTATAGAAAAATTTTCATTAGAAAAATTTTTCTATAGAAAAATTTTCATTAGAAAAATTTTTCTATAGAAAAATTTTCATTAGAAAAATTTTTCTATAGAAAAATTTTCATTAGAAAAATTTTTCTATAGAAAAATTTTCATTAGAAAAATTTTTCTATAGAAAAATTTTCATTAGAAAAATTTTTCTATAGAAAAATTTTCATTAGAAAAATTTTTCTATAGAAAAATTTTCATTAGAAAAATTTTTCTATAGAAAAATTTTCATTAGAAAAATTTTTCTATAGAAAAATTTTCATTAGAAAAATTTTTCTATAGAAAAATTTTCATTAGAAAAATTTTTCTATAGAAAAATTTTCATTAGAAAAATTTTTCTATAGAAAAATTTTCATTAGAAAAATTTTTCTATAGAAAAATTTTCATTAGAAAAATTTTTCTATAGAAAAATTTTCATTAGAAAAATTTTTCTATAGAAAAATTTTCATTAGAAAAATTTTTCTATAGAAAAATTTTCATTAGAAAAATTTTTCTATAGAAAAATTTTCATTAGAAAAATTTTTCTATAGAAGAATTTTCATTAGAAAAATTTTTCTATATAAAAATTTTCATTAGAAAAATTTTTCTATAGAAAAATTTTCATTAGAAACATTTTTCTATAGAAAAATTTTCATTAGAAACATTTTTCTATAGAAAAATTTTCATTAGAAAAATTTTTCTATAGAAAAATTTTCATTAGAAAAATTTTTCTATAGAAAAATTTTCATTAGAAAAATTTTTCTATAGAAAAATTTTCATTAGAAAAATTTTTCTATAGAAAAATTTTCATTAGAAAAATTTTTCTATAGAAAAATTTTCATTAGAAAAATTTTTCTATAGAAAAATTTTCATTAGAAAAATTTTTCTATAGAAAAATTTTCATTAGAAAAATTTTTCTATAGAAAAATTTTCATTAGAAAAATTTTTCTATAGAAAAATTTTCATTAGAAAAATTTTTCTATAGAAAAATTTTCATTAGAAAAATTTTTCTATAGAAAAATTTTCATTAGAAAAATTTTTCTATAGAAAAATTTTCATTAGAAAAATTTTTCTATAGAAGAATTTTCATTAGAAAAATTTTTCTATAGAAAAATTTTCATTAGAAAAATTTTTCTATAGAAAAATTTTCATTAGAAAAATTTTTCTATAGAAAAATTTTCATTAGAAAAATTTTTCTATAGAAAAATTTTCATTAGAAAAATTTTTCTATAGAAAAATTTTCATTAGAAAATTTTTCTATAGAAAAATTTTCATTAGAAAAATTTTTCTATAGAAAAATTTTCATTAGAAAAATTTTTCTATAGAAAAATTTTCATTAGAAAAATTTTTCTGTAGAAAAATTTTCATTAGAAAAATTTTTCTATAGAAAAATTTTCATTAGAAAAATTTTTCTATAGAAAAATTTTCATTAGAAAAATTTTTCTATAGAAAAATTTTCATTAGAAAAATTTTTCTATAGAAAAATTTTCATTAGAAAAATTTTTCTATAGAAAAATTTTCATTAGAAAAATTTTTCTATAGAAGAATTTTCATTAGAAAAATTTTTCTATAGAAAAATTTTCATTAGAAAAATTTTTCTATAGAAAAATTTTCATTAGAAACATTTTTCTATAGAAAAATTTTCATTAGAAAAATTTTTCTATAGAAAAATTTTCATTAGAAAAATTTTTCTATAGAAAAATTTTCATTAGAAAAATTTTTCTATAGAAAAATTTTCATTAGAAAAATTTTTCTATAGAAAAATTTTCATTAGAAAAATTTTTCTATAGAAAAATTTTCATTAGAAAAATTTTTCTATAGAAAAATTTTCATTAGAAAAATTTTTCTATAGAAAAATTTTCATTAGAAAAATTTTTCTATAGAAAAATTTTCATTAGAAAAATTTTTCTATAGAAAAATTTTCATTAGAAAAATTTTTCTATAGAAGAATTTTCATTAGAAAAATTTTTCTATATAAAAATTTTCATTAGAAAAATTTTTCTATAGAAAAATTTTCATTAGAAACATTTTTCTATAGAAAAATTTTCATTAGAAACATTTTTCTATAGAAAAATTTTCATTAGAAAAATTTTTCTATAGAAAAATTTTCATTAGAAAAATTTTTCTATAGAAAAATTTTCATTAGAAAAATTTTTCTATAGAAAAATTTTCATTAGAAAAATTTTTCTATAGAAAAATTTTCATTAGAAAAATTTTTCTATAGAAAAATTTTCATTAGAAAAATTTTTCTATAGAAAAATTTTCATTAGAAAAATTTTTCTATAGAAAAATTTTCATTAGAAAAATTTTTCTATAGAAAAATTTTCATTAGAAAAATTTTTCTATAGAAAAATTTTCATTAGAAAAATTTTTCTATAGAAAAATTTTCATTAGAAAAATTTTTCTATAGAAAAATTTTCATTAGAAAAATTTTTCTATAGAAAAATTTTCATTAGAAAAATTTTTCTATAGAAAAATTTTCATTAGAAAAATTTTTCTATAGAAAAATTTTCATTAGAAAAATTTTTCTATAGAAAAATTTTCATTAGAAAAATTTTTCTATAGAAAAATTTTCATTAGAAAAATTTTTCTATAGAAAAATTTTCATTAGAAAAATTTTTCTATAGAAAAATTTTCATTAGAAAAATTTTTCTATAGAAAAATTTTCATTAGAAAAATTTTTCTATAGAAAAATTTTTCTATAGTAAAATTTTCATTAGAAAAATTTTTCTATAGAAAAATTTTCATTAGAAAAATTTTTCTTAGAAAAATTTTTCTATAGAAAAATTTTCATTAGAAAAATTTTTCTATAGAAAAATTTTCATTAGAAAAATTTTTCTATAGAAAAATTTTCATTAAAAAAATTTTTCTATACAAAAATTTTCATTAAAAAATTTTTCTATAGAAAAATTTTCATTAAAAAATTTTTCTATAGAAAAATTTTCATTAAAAAATTTTTCTATAGAAAAATTTTCATTAAAAAAATTTTTCTATAGAAAAGTTTTCATTAGAAAAATTTTTCTATAGAAAAATTTTCATTAGAAAAATTTTTCTATAGAAGAATTTTCATTAGAAAAATTTTTCTATAGAAAAATTTTCATTAGAAAAATTTTTCTATAGAAAAATTTTCATTAGAAAAATTTTTCTATAGAAAAATTTTCATTAGAAAAATTTTTCTATAGAAAAATTTTCATTAGAAAAATTTTTCGATAGAAAAATTTTCATTAGACAAATTTTTCTATAGAAAAATTTTCATTAGACAAATTTTTCTATAGAAAAATTTTCATTAGAAAAATTTTTCTATAGAAAAATTTTCATTAGAAAAATTTTTCTATAGAAAAATTTTCATTAGAAAAATTTTTCTATAGTAAAATTTTCATTAGAAAAATTTTTCTATAGAAAAATTTTCATTAGAAAAATTTTTCTATAGAAAAATTTTCATTAGAAAAATTTTCAGTAGAAAAATTTTTCTATAGAAAAATTTTCATTAGAAAAATTTTCATTAGAAAAATTTTTCTGTACAAAAATTTTCATTAGAAAAATTTTTCTATAGAAAAATTTTCATTAGAAAAATTTTTCTATAGAAAAATTTTCATTAAAAAAATTTTTCTATAGAAAAATTTTCATTAAAAAAATTTTTCTATAGAAAAATTTTCATTAGAAAAATTTTTCTATAGAAAAATTTTCATTAGAAAAATTTTTCTATAGAAAAATTTTCATTAAAAAAATTTTTCTATAGAAAAATATTCGTTAAAAAATTGTTCTATAGAAAAATTTTCATTAAAAAATTTTTCTATAGAAAAATTTTCATTAAAAAAATTTTCTATAGAAAAATTTTCATTAAAAAAATTTTTCTATAGAAAAGTTTTCATTAAAAAATTTTTCTATAGAAAAGTTTTCATTAAAAAAATTTTTCTATAGAAAAATTTTCGATAAAAAAATGTTTCTGTAGAAAAATTTTTCTATAAAAAAATTTTCGATAAAAAAATTTTTCTATACAAAAATTTTTCTCTAGAAAATTTTTCGAAAAAAAAAAAAAAAAATTCTATAGAAAAATTTTTGATAAAAAAATTGTTCTATAGAAAAATTTTCGATAAAAAAAATTTTCTATAGAAAAATTTTCATTAAAAAAATGTTTCTATAGAAAAATTTTCGATAAAAAAATTGTTCTATAGAAAAACTTTTTATCGAAAATATTTCTACAGAAAAATTGTTTACATAAAAACATTTTTTAGAAAATTTGTTTTATTGAAAAATTTTTTACAGAAAAAAATTTTTTTATAAAAAAATATAAAAATCTTAAATTGTTTAATATTTTAATTTGTTTCTTTTCTCAATTCGGTTACATTTATTTCAAGCAAAGTTTACAAAAATAATAATGTGGTAGCAACAATATTCGAGACTATATTTCTCTCGAAACATATATTTTGTTTTTGTATTTTCTTTAACAAAGCGGCACCAAGCGACTTTGCTAACATCCAAATCCCAACTGAATGCTTTTAGTACTAATTTTCACGAGTTTTTTTAATGATAACGATCATTACGAAAATTGCAAAAAGTCTTCGGCTTCTGATGGTACTAGCTGCCAAAGCCTGATTATAACTAACTTCTGTTTAGGCTTAGTTTTCCGTTCTACTGACAAACGGTTTGTCTAACACTCCTTAGCAACTCAAGCTTTGTCTTCATGAATCACACGTTTAATCTAAATAAAAAAATAAGGCACAGTTTTTGAAAAAAGTAAAACTTAATCTATGAAAATTTGCAACGTTTAGGCAGTAATTAAGTTCGAATCACTATAAACTTCATCTTCTATAAATCTCCTTTCTCCTTTTAATTCATTGGTGCATATATGTATATACCGCTGTGAACATCAACAACGATATAAGCTTTGAAATTAAACGTAGAATAATACTTGCCAATCGATGCTATTTTGGCCTAAGGAAACAGCTAAGAAATAAAGTCCTCTCCGTAAGAACTAAAATTATGCTCTATAAAAAGCTTATACTACCCGTGTTACTGTATGTCAGATGAAGCTATCCTTGGAGTGTTTGAGAGGAAAATCCTACGAAAAATATTTGGACCAGTCTGCGTCAACAATGAGTATCGACATCGAATCTATATGAGTTATACGCTGACGTAGACATAGTAAAACGCATTTAGCAACAGCGGTTGCGCTGGCTAGTGCATATATGTGTATATTAGGGTGTTCATTTTACTCGACTTTCAATTGTTTGAGTAATCAAATAACTTGAAAATGGTGTTTTTTAATTACTCGGAAAATCGTTAAAAATTACTCGAGTTATTCGAGTAAAAAATGCATCTCAAAATTACTCGAGTAAGATTTTTCTGTAAGCTTTATATGTATATATTTTTTTAATACAACAATTTTTGAAATAAAAGTATAGGTTTTATTAAAAAAAAATTAACAATTCGCAATAAAAAACATAAAGAAAAAATAAAAAAATTATTTTTTAATACAAATTTGTAACATATTGTCACTCTAAATATTTTAAGTGAGTTTATTTACTTCTGTATGTAAAAAGCAATCTTTCGATTTCATAAATCCTTAGTTTGATCTAATAGATTAGTAGGCTCTACGACTTTGACCTATGTTTACAATGGGATCTTCAACTGATCTAAAGTAGGAACTACGATTACATTGCGTCCTTTAACTAAACTATAGTAGGACGTACTGTTTCTATAGTAGGACCTACGATTACACAGGGATCTTCAACTAAACTATAGTAGTATCTACGAATATATTGGAGACTTCAACTGGACTATAGTAGGTTTTACGATTGCAATGGTACCTTCAACTAATCTATAACAGGAGCTACGATTACATTAGGACCTTTAAATAAACAATAGAAGAAATTACGAATACATTGGATACCACAACAGGTCTATGGTAGACTAGGCTATTTATATCTGAAATAACATTGACTATATATATACTATAGACAATATACATACACTATATTACAAGTTGTAATTTACAAGTCACGATTATTGCTTAGAATTGACAATGTTAAAATCCACGATTTCACTTTTCTTAACTCGTAATAAAAAAACAGAAAGAAAAATGCATACTAACCTATCAAAACATACAGCAAGTAGTATCTTAGCTCTCCATTTGGCCAACGTTTTTTTTTTTACAAACATAACTGTTTAGAAATACGCTGAGACAAATTTTAGCCGTTTTATTTTAAAAAAATACTTACAAAGTATTGAAATAATTTTACTCGAGTAACGCGATTACTTGTGGAAAATTACTCAAATAAATCTTTATTTGAAATTAGCCATTTTATTTTACTCGAGCGATTAATCGATTTTATTTTTCCGATTAATCGAGCAAACATAACTCGAGTAAACACCCTAGTATATATGCACTATCCCCTTTTGGAGTAAATATCTATACAACCCTGCTAATAATTCCATTTCAATTTAGTTCACACAAAAATAAACATTTTGCGATGACTCCAAGAAGTTTGATGGCTCGATGATGCATGTGCGTCAAAACACACTTGTTCGACCTGTCATTTGTTGCCAAATATGTCGCGAACCAACCGTGTTTCAATAACGAAAACAGTTGCTTTTCAACATTCAAACCTTTTTTCTTAGACAATTGTAGTGTTTTAGAAAAAAACACGAAGTGCCAAACCCATGGCCAAAAGAAACAAAACCAAAGGCAGAAATGACTAAAAAACTAAACATTACAAACAAACCATAGTTGAAAGTGCTCTACATCTGTTTCCGATTATCTTGGGAATTCTTTGCCTTTGTGAGATTGTAAAGTTTTTGATGACTTTGTGTGGAATCAATTTAATTGAAATCACTTTATCTGTTTAAGGCACTAAATATAGTTTTTATATGTTTTTAAAAACTTTCAAGAATTCTTCAAAATGCTGAGATATATTAAATTTCAATCCGTTCGAAATGAGATCCTGAAATTTAAAGACAAAAAAACAAAATCAAACGCCATCTTTAGTTGTAAGTATTAAATAATTTAGTTCACTTCAATTCCAGTTCATGACTAGAACATTTACCAAGTTAATTAGTCAGCAATTCAAGTTGGAGTACAGATTCACTAGCCAGCAACTTAGCCATTTTAGCAAAGACCAACAGCTTTTTTAGCACCTTTAAATTGTTGTTGCTGTTGTCTGGCTGAGGTGTGAAAATATTTTTGCCATGGAATCTTGTAATAGCATTTGATAATTAAATTAGATTTCACCGTTTTTAGTTCATGCCTTTGTATGATCATGCAGCGTTAAGTTGCAAGTTTATGGTGTGCTCTGCTTTGGTTTGAACAAATGTTGTATATAACTGGAGGCTGGAACAAGAAGTTAAAACTTCGTTGGCTTACTGATCGGTTAGTTGGTTGTTTGGTTTACTTCTCGGTGTGTGCTTTTGTTTTTTGCCGCCTCGTGGTTGCAATTTAATACTCCGAAGAGCAAGCGTAGCATCCATCTAAACGAAGTCGCTAGTTGTTAGTGTTGCAATTGTTGTTTTTGCATTTATGGTAGTATTTAACAACATTTAATTACTTAATATTAGTTTTGCTATAAATTAGTGTCGGGTTATGGTAACAATTTTTTATTCGCCATCGTCTCGCTTTTCACTGCTTGGCAAGTCTCTACTAGACTTCCTCTTTTGCTCGTGCTTGATTCCCCTGTAGAATTTGCAATAAATTTCATAGAAAAATTATGGCATACAGCAAATGAATGATGTTTTGTGTTTGGTGGCAACTAAACAAGTTCCATGCCAGAACAGCATAATCATCAAACGTATATACAATATCGAGGGTTTATATTCAAAAAGTGCTATCTACATATTTACAATTTTACTGTTTTTGACATTAACTATAAGAGTAGTAAATAAACTTTGTTTTACAATACCATACAAATTGGGGCTAAGATTTTGTGCAAATTAAGTTTTTTTTATTAACTCCTTATATTTGCTCTTCTATAGTAGATAGCACTTTTTACGAGTTAAAATTGTATCGTTTTAAATACTAAAGCAAGTAGATAGCATTATTTTAACATCAAAAAAAAAATAAAATATAATGAAAATTGAAGCTTTTATCAAAATATCACGAATTTAAATTAAAATAAAAAGTTTTTTGAATAAAACAAGATTTATTATAAATATATAAGTAGAATGCAAGATATTATCTTTCTTATATGACCTTTATTTACAATCTGTTAAGGTCAAAGGCCGAATATATTATAGATATCCATGATTACACTACGCTGTAGAGAATTGTGGTCCATTTTGTTGGCATTTCATAAATCACAATGTATATTTTATAACAATTGTTATTTTTTCCACAAATATTTTTAATGTAGATAGCATTATTTTTTGATTATGAAGTAGATAGCACAAACACAATTTAGAAAAAAACATGTTTTAAAATTATTTTTCTTTCTTAAAATTTATATGACATATGACAGATAAGCCAAGGAACACGTTTGCATTAAAAACCAATTTGGTCGAAAATGTAGATAGCACTTTTTGAATATAAAGCCTTGATATGTTTTATGTTCACACTATCTATGTGAATAATGTGAATACGAGTTTAAATTTCTGAAAATTTCTCATCTTAACTTTTTATATACTTTAAAACTGTAAAGTTTTTAACGGTCCTCAATTGATTTCCAAAAACTATTTATACATTTTAATAAAAATTTAAGGGCTGCGAGAAATTTAAATCAATTTTACACAAAATAAAATACTTGCATAAGTGAAAAATATTTCAATTGGTTTTGTTCTTAAGGAAAACAACGTTTGAGGTACCTGCCTTAGCCGTCGTTTAACATTCCAAGTGAAAATCGCAGTTATCGAAACGATTGAAAACCGGAAAAATAAAATGCTCATAAATACTTTAGGATAAAATAAAAATACACTATCAAATTTTAAGCTTTTATCTTTAAAACGTAATCGATTAACATCTTAATTAATATCAAAATTGTTTTAAGTATAAGCAAAGACTCCATAATTTAAAAATTTTACACTTCCACACATTCATTTGCCGTATCTTCTTCTTCTACTATCCTTGACTTCCAGTGAAGTATAGGGCCTCAAACAACCTTTTATATCGGACTCTATTGCGAGATGTTAAGCATACATCATTCCATGAAAAGTTTGTTGCTTGCAACTCAGAATCAATTGATCTTCTATACGTTCTAGCTGATGCACCAACACGACGGCCTCTTCCCTGTGGATTCCAACTAAACACTTGTCGAGCAATGTTTGTATTTGGCCTATCCACCGCCATTTCCATTGGCATGCCTCTATGGAAGCATGGATTTGGTTTGTCGCATTAAGTAGATCTTCATTTCTTATTTGAGCATTTGTTGGTAAAGGTCTGCAGTCGGTTATCGATGGCATTTGTGCATTTCCATGTTTCGCAGCCGTAATACAGGATAGACTTTATATTCGAGTTGTATATTCTTTACTTAGTTGTTGCTGATATTTGCCGAGATATTTGGAATAGCTCGAAAAATGTCGAATGCAGATTTTGTCTTATTAATACGCGATTTAATATACTCGTCTGCTCCACCTTTTGTAGTTACTAAACTTCTCAGGTAATTCAATGTATTTACACATCCAATAACCTCGTTATCCATATTGATGTGTATCGACGTGTTTGCACCATAGCCTCCGGGCATAATCTTTGTCTTGAAAATATTAATTTCCAGACCAGCTGCCCGAGATTCAACAGTGATAGCGTAAGTATTCTCTTAAAGGTGGCCTGAGCTTTGGCTTAGAAGACATACGTCATCGGCATATTCTAAGTCCTCTAGTTGTTTAAAAGGTGTTGTCCATTGGATACTGTGTCTACCATTTAGAGCAGTGCGCATTATGTTGTCGATGACAAGGATAAAAATTATAAGTGACAAGATTCATCCTTGCCTTACTCCAATAGTAACATCGAACGGATCTGATAATTTACCCTTGTGTAGGATTTAACATTTAAAATCCCGGATTAAGTTGAGAGTTTTCGTTGGCATGTTACGATTTTCTAAAGTTCTCCATAGATAGCTTATATTGACACTGTCAAAGGCCTTTATAAAGTCGATAAACGCGAGGTAAATGGTAGTGCGGAATTCATTACATTGCTCTAGTACTATTCATACTGGGTTGATTAGATCAACACAAGAACGGTTATCTCTAAACCCAAATTGTATGGGCATTTTTAAAAATCTCATAAAAATGAGAGTAAACCAGTTTTACTTTAATTCGAAACAACTAATGGAGACAATTTCCCAATGTGAGAAAGCTAAGATACACACAAATGCTGATTGTTCGTTTTTTGTACAGTTCTTTTTTGCCAAAAGTGAAGTTAAAGTTGATAAAGAAGAATGAACAATATATTGTTCTTTATCTACTTTAACTTCACTTTTGGCAGAAAAAAAATGTATAGAGTGCATTTGATATAAGGAATGCCTTTAATGTTTTCAGTTTAAAAAAAAAAAAAAAAGATAAATATTTACCGTCGAAAATTATTGTATTCAAATTTTTAAGCTCAGAGGTACCCGATTGGGTTCCCTTAAAAAATTCGTTTTGAATCCATCAACCGCTCCACAAAGTGACAAAAAACTTTGACCCTGCAAATTATTTTCTGGAATGGTCATAACTTTTTGAAAAAAATCTCAATTCCATTAAGTAAGATCAATGGAAGGTACCCTAAATAATGGACCGACTTGCTCGACTATTGTATTTTCGTAATTGTTTTCTAAAGATCTATAACCTTCTTCGTAATCTTATACTGCTATACGTTCTAACTTTTTTTTTACCATTATTATAAGCAAAGTTCAATACCACCAGGAGCCGAAGACTTTTTGTATTAAAATTATTAAGTTGAGGTTTGGATGTTAACAATATTTTACTATAAAAATATTTTCCAATAGAAAATTTTTCGATAAAAATATTTTTCTGAAATATATTTTTGATGAAAAAATTTTCTATAGAAACATTTTTGATAAAAAAAATTTTCAATAGAAAAACTTTTGATAAAAAAAAATTCAAAAAATAACAAAATTGTTGGGATGTAAATATTTATTTAAAAACAAAGTGTATTTGATCCCAATCTGTTACATTTATTTATTATTAAGACAGACAATTTATTAATAAAAATCCAAAAAATGTGAATAAATATTTACATCCCGACAACTTTGTTATTATACTCTTCACCACCATAGAAAGGGCATTATAAGTTTGTGCTGATGTATGTAACGCATAGAAATATTTGTCTTCGACCCACCTTTTTATTATACCAATAGACTTACAAGCACTTTCTGAGTCGATTTAGCGATCAGGCCGTCCGTCCGTCTGGCTGGACCCCCATATAAACCTTGTAATCAAAGTACAGATCGCAATTCTAAAGATAATTTGATGAAACTTGGCACAGATCATTTTTTTCACAATGAAACTATGGCTATTTAAATTCGTCAAAATCGGTAAATTATTTATGGTATGTACCTCCCCTAGGTCCCACTTCTCGGAATTAATATATTGGCCACAACTATCAATATTTTTTCATTAAATTTAAAAAAAATACTGTTTATGTAAACGAAAATCACTGCATCAAGTTTCATTGAAATCGGTCCACATTTGACTCTAAAAGGCTTATAAATCTGAAATTAATGCAAAGTTTGAGTTTTTTTTTTCGTACAAAATTATAGTAAAAACTGTAATCAACATGTCAAATTTCGAGACAATCGGTCCATATTTGACCCTAGCTCTCATATAAGTCTAAATAACTTAAACAGCTTAAATATATAAGTTTTGAGAAAATGTTTGTATGATCTAGTAAATATTTGTCTTTATACAAAAAAAAAAACACCTATGACCTTAGTGGTGAAGGGTATCGTATCATCGGACTTGACCGAGCACTTTCTTATTTGTTTTCACAAGTAGTCCAGTCAAAATTATTGAAAATATTTAGTAAAAGTAAAAATTGTTTGTTAATGGAGAAAAATCAAAAGACTTAAGAAACAAACTTTGAAGTTGGATTGGTTATTTCTATAGTTCTTTGGTTCTTAATAAACTAACGATAAAAGTATGATAATTATTACCAATTGACATGAACTTTTTTTGAACTGCTATTAGATTGCAGACAAGTATTTATCAATATAAGTAACACGAGAAAAAATGTGAATGAAGTTCGTAAAAACTTGATTCTTGTGATATATAGCCTCTACATGAATTAAAATTTGTACTACTCCTAAAATAATGATGCGCTTTAAAATTTTACATTTTTGTGACGTTTCAAATACGAATCGCAGACATCAATGTCTCTGTGAGAACAATGGATATACAAATTTTTAAGCTTAAATCAATGTTAGGCAAAGTCTCTCTGATTTTGTATTTTGCTAACCCTAGGGGTAGCAAAATAAAAAATGATAAAAAATAAGGGAGACTTTGCTCAACATTGGCTTAAACATAGGCCTTTCAAGTGGCCAAAAGCAGTTAAGTTTGATCAACTTAACCTCTCACATATTTGACATCGAAAGTACCGGATCGACAGTTTGCATACCTATTCAGGTTTCATATCTTTTCCATACACATTAATAAATTTATTTCTTGTCTGTATAGAGTCAAATCAAAAATTTTCGATGACGAACAGAACCACGCCATCTCCGATTTCAATGAAATTTGGTATATACATTATTTTAGCTCATACAATTTTTAAAGTTCTTAAAAATTTTCAATTTTGCTTTGTTTCCGAGTTTATGGCGGTCCAAAGTTCGTTTTTTCAAAATTTTTTTCCATAACATATCCATTTTATATATCTACAACTTTAGATATGGTTTTAAGATTTAGATGAAACTAGGCTCATATTTCAGCGTATATATATATATATCCTGTAGTTTCATATTCTTTTAATTTAAATATTTAATCATGAGTTGAAAAACAAGGGAGTTCAATTATGTCCTTGGCTCAATATCTTAAAATCATATCTACCATTTTTATATTTTCCTTTTCTCAAATAAAAACCAAAAAAAGCGGGCCCATAGACTTTTTGTTAAACAACTCATATTATTTCAAAACAAATTTTTAAATTAATTTTTTTTTCTATGAATCATTTATAAAATCTAGAAAATAAAGAAATTCGTTAAAATAAAATACCTTCACATAAAGACGAAAATATTCCAAGAAAATTTTCATTCACAGATTTCTTTCTTTCCTGACAAACATTTTATATTCAAAAAACGATCCAAGTCAATTAATAAAGATTTGACAACTTGTTAAAGTATAATTATGCAAATCTTCAAACAATGACAGCATCAACAACAATGTCTGAAAATCTGTCAACACCAAAATTAAAAAAAAAAGAAATAAATCTCTTAAATAAAACATATAAGAAAAACTTTAGTCAGCCAAGCCCGACTATATAATACCCTTCTCTACTAATATCCAATATGGACCATTAACAAGTTTTCCCTGATTTTTGGAAACATTTATATACTCGTATGTGGTATTTTTTCAAAATTTCAAGATTTTAGTAGATTAAGATCTAGGGTCAATTATAATTATAATCCATAATTATGGATCGATTGCTACCAAATTTCGATTATCAGTTTATATCTTCAAAATAATGATCTGTGCAAAGTTTTAGTAACAAAATGAAATTATCTTTAGATTTACAAGCTTTTTTCTGCTATTCTGGATATTTCAAGAACTTTTGAGAATGTTTCTTGTGTGGGAGGTATGGTCAAATATAGGTACACCGATTTCGGTTATCATAATTCTATTACCGAATATTATTAAAATACAATAAAATTTGTGGATGTGAAGAGCCAAAAATTATTTTTTGGGAAGACATCTCTAAGAGAGTTACCCAAAATAGTAATCAAATTTTAGCAAAAAAGAATAGGAATCATTCTTGAATCAAAATATGAGTCAGTGCCAAATTTCATTTTATTATGAAGTTACGACCTGTACTTTGATAACGAGCTTACATGGATATCCGCTCAGCCAGCCAGTGGGACGGACATCGTTAAATCATCTCAGGGAGTGATTCTCAGTCAATCGGTATACTAAAAGGTCGCAGACCAATATTTCTATTGGTTGCAAACATCAGCGCAAACCTAATATACCTTTTCTTTCTACGGTGGTGAAGGGTAAAAACAAAAAAAACTGAAATAAAAAAAACAAGTAAGGAAGTGCTATAGTCGGACAAGCCCGACCATACAATACCCTTCACCACTAAGGTCAAAGGTGTTCTTTTTCCTATATAAAGACAAATATTTGCAAAATTTTGCCATCATACAAACATATTCTCAAAACTTATACATTTAAGCTGTTTCCGTCATTTGGACTTATATGAGAGCTAGAGTCAAATGTGGACCGATTATCTCGAACTTTGGTAAATTTATTACAGTTATTACAAAAATTATGTATGCAAAAAATAAACTTAAAATTGTCATTGTCTTCGGATTTAGCAGCGTTTTAGTGAATTTTGTGTCATTTAGTGCGTTTTGAGAAAAGAGTTTGAATGGGAGCTATGGCCAAATGTGGACCAATTTCAACAAAATTTGGTACGGTGATTTAAGTTTATTTGTATTTGTTTAAAATTTCATAAAAAAATATTGATTTTTGTGGCCAATATATCAATTTCGGGAAGTGGGACCTATGGGAGCTACCATAAATAATGGACCGATTTTTACGAATTTCAACAGCCATGGTCCCATTATCAGAAAAATGATCTGTGCCAAATTTCATCAAATTATCTTTAGAATTGCGATCTGTAGTTTGATTACAAGGTTTACATGGGGGTCCAGCCAGCCAGCCAGCCAGACGGACGGACGGACGGACATCGCTAAATCGACTCAGAAAGTGATTCTAAGCCTATTGGTATACTAATAGATGGGCCTAAGACAAATATTTCTATGCGTTACATACATCAGCACAAACTTATAATACCCTTTCCACCTATGGTGGTGAAGGGTATAAGAAGTAAGAAAGTGTTATAATTGGTCAAGCCCGACAATATGATACCCTTCACTACTGAGGTCACATATCAGTTTTTGTCTATAAAAAGACAAATATTTGCTAAATTTTGTCATCCTACAAACATTTTCTCAAGACACATATTTAAGCTTTTTTTCTCACTCCGACTTGTATGAGACTAGGGTCATATTTGGACCAATTATAAAATTAACGAAATTATGTATGCAAAAAATAAACTTCAAATTGTCATTATCTTTGAATTTACTAGCGTTTAAGTGATTTTGTCATATTTATAGATAGAAGACCTTGTATGGGATTTATGGTCAAATGTGGACCGAACGAAATCTGTTACAGTGATTTTTCCTAACATAAACAGTTTTGGTTTTAAATTTGAAGAAAAAATATTGATATTTGTGGCCAAATTATCAATTCCGGTTCCAGACGGACGGATGGACCGACACAGTTAAATCGACTCAGGAAGTGATTCCAAGCCTATTGGTATACTCAAAGGTGGATCTAAAACTAGTATTTCTATGCGTTACATACAGCAGTACAAACTTATAATACCTTTTCCACCTTAACAAAATAAAGACAACAAGATGAAAAAACCTTGCAAACGCCAACGAAAAATAAACAAAAGATACCGACCTCATACAAGGGTTCATATTTCGAGATTATGCAATCCCAGTGTGATTTCATCTAAAGTAGTACTCAGTTCATAAAAATATATATTGCTAGAGAGCTAAAAGTCTTTTATAACTCTGATATAAATATAAAGTATCCAACACACAGTCATTTATCTTTACAACCAAAAAGTACTTAAACAAAATGATAAGAACGCCAGGCAAAACCATTTTAAGTTAACGATATAGCAACAAAAACTTAACAATACAAATTATAACAAAACCAATTACAAAAGGGTGACAAAACAAGATGAATTTATAAATTTTAAGAAACGAAATTGTAATAACTTTAAATCAGTGTAGAGGAGAAAGAAAACCCCACAAGTAACAACATTTTTAATAATAACGAAGTGGCGATAATACTAACACCAACAAGTAACAACTCGTAGACTTTTGTCATTGTCTTTTCTGTTTGAACAGACAAAGGTTTTAACACCAAATATTTTCTTTACTGGTGGCATTTTTAACAATCAGACAAAAAACTTGCAGATTCCTTTGGTTAAAATAAAATCACAGAAACAAAATATTTCAGTCCTTAACCCTTATACGCTCCTTGGGTCAATTTGACCCAATTTTGTTTTTCAAAAGCAAAATTTTCCCCTTAAATAATTAGATATGAACATGAAACTTTAATTTATCCATTACAGGGGCGAAAATTATGTTTTTAAAAGAAAATAATAAAATTAAAATTTTTCCTCCCCCCTTCATTTTAAAACACATTTTAAAACACGATTTACACACATTTAATACCCTTTGGGTCAATATGACCCAACAAGCGATTGTTATGCCTAATTCCACTTTATATTTTTTTTTTCTCTATAGAACATAATTGAGTCGAGTTCAGCTTCATTCAGAATCATCTATCAATAATTTGTTCAGTCAAATGATCTATATGATCGCTTTCATTGAATATTTTTCCATTCATGGGCTGTTCACATATTATGTAACGATATTGTCGCAATTCTATCAAAACTTATTGCTTCGGTTAATATCGAGCTTCCTCAGAGATCGCTCTATACGAGTTGTTAAACATAGATGGGCTCTCATCAAACGAGTTCAAGAATAATTCAGGGGTACCGCAAACTCCGTTCTATCTCCAACTTTATTTCTTATCTCTATAAATGACCTTCTACGTCAAGCTTCCAATCCTATCTACTCTATTGCAGATGATAGTAATATTTAGCATTCATATTCATTCAATCGTAGGCCAAGCCTTCTTGAGTTTGGAGCTATGAGACAAAACATGAATTAATCATCAAACCGAGATTTAGAAACAATTTCAGAATGGGGTCGTGCGAACAGATGTTGTATGCTTATAAACGCGCGGCAAACCATGTTTCTTCATCTGTATTAATGGGTGGTGTACATATTGAGGAATTAGATGCTCTTGATGTTCTGGGCATGAGAATTTAATGTGATGTCCGTTCGAGAAAATACATCTTTTAAGTGTCGAAAGAAGCATTCAAGTGCCTTGGTTTTCTAAAGAGGTGCAAGAGATACTTCAATCCATCTGATCTCCTCACCTCATGTATGGACCGGAGCTTCAAAGTCTATTTTGCAGCTTCTCGATCGAGTCTAGGAAACGGCGAAAGTGCTCATCGGGACAGTAGGTATCCAACACTATTGATTTACAGGAACACCTGTTCTATTGTTAATACTTTGGAATGTGCTCTAACGAAATCAGAGAATTCGGACTTTTTTACGTAATACACGTCATTCTGTTAGAGCTCATTCCTTTGTGATTGATTGGCCGGTAGACCGAATAACACGATACATTAAATTCGTTCGATATCTTCAATAGTTCGTATGTGGAATTCACTCCCCGCAGAAGTTTTCCCTTCCAGTTGCAATATAGGTAAATTCAAAGTCATAAACACTACTCCATCTATCCTCCCTCCCATAACCTATTTTCCTACTTCCAATACAATGCATTGTATAAGTAGGGGTCATCCCCTAAATGCTGGTCCGAAATTAAAAAAAATCCTATGTTAAATATGAAGTTTTGTTAATATTTCATTGTTGGGTCATATTGACCCAAAGGCTAATATGAAGGGCACAAATCCAAGGGAAGTAGAAGGGGTAAGTTTAAGGTGTCCCCCACACATTATGAGTATTGTGATAAAAAAGGCCATAACCACCTGTACACCAAAAGAGACAATCTCATCAATATTTGAGGCAAACAAGTATTTATTGCCACTATCAATATTTGGTTTAAATGCAGTTTTTACCCTACATCTCCAGATGTCTAAAAAGTATTATAAGTTTGGGCTGCCATGAGTTCATAATAATGTTATACATACCTTAATAATCACTGTTTGCCTCATTATTGATCATACATTTTAAAATTTTCACCTGCAATACAAGAATTAATCAAAGGCCACACAAGTCAATCCAATCCATTTAAACAATTTGTTCAATACTCTTATTAACTTAAACTCTTGTTAAATTAAATCCTTAAGAATGTTTTCTTTCATCTTATCACACTCAGATCATCTAAGATGAAATACAATGTTGCAAGTAGTGTTAGAGCTTGCACCGCTCCTTTAAACGATTGAATTTATAACAATTGTAACTTAAGTTGTAAGATCAAACAAGTCTTATACTTACTTACAAGTATTTACTCGTATCTTTATATAAGACAAAGTTATTTTAAACTTAAACTTATTTCTAAATTTGGCGGAATCTTATCTCAATCGTGATCTTATCTTTGAATGAAAATAAAGCAACAACAAGTTTATGTTGTTACTGTTAGCGTTGCCAAAAAAAAACAGTTGCACATTGCGACAAAGAGGACAATAAAACAAAAATTGTTGCCGTTAAGTTCTTCTGCTTTTAAGGATCTCAAAAAAAAAACGACAATAATAACAACGAAAAACATTAACAACTTTTGATGGCAAATGTTAAAAATATGTTTCCTCGCAATCGCTGCCAACTTGAATCGTTATAATCATCTTTACGAGTATCTATAATCAAAAAATAACAACAAAATCATCGCCACCAACAATCGAGCATCAAATAACCTCGTTATCCTCATTGATGCGTGGCTGTCAGAGATTTAATCCCAGTAAAACTTTTCATTACCAAATAATGAGTTAAACAGTTAAACTATTGAACACGAACTACTTACTCATTCGCTGTTTAAGTCATTACATTAACATGGGGATGTCATTGGAGGCAAGTACTTACCAATTGCAGAAAAGTAATGACTTGGGTAAGCAATTTGAAAGCAACAACAACAACAGCAACAACTTTTTTGTTGTTGTTTTATTAAAAACATATATTTTTAAACGAAATACAAAATTTTTTTATGATCCCCTGGGGGCTCGAACCCAGACCCTCCGACTGCTAGGCAGAGACTCTTCCACTGAGCTACTTCATATGTTGAAAACTTAGCAGCTTATAATTAATATAAACAATTTTTATTTTAAGATCCAAAATCATGTGAAAATAACTTTGTTTTTCCCTGCTTTTTTTTTTGCTTTATTGTAATTTTTGGAAAAATATTTTTATACGATTTTTTGTAATTATTTTAAAACTTTTTTAAAATTATTTTAAAACTTAAACAATTTAAATCTTCTTTTTTGTATAAGTTTTTACATAAGATTGACTCTTACTTACTTAAATGTTACAACCTGTTAAGGTCAAAGTCCGAGCATATTTTAGAATTCCATGGATTTCGATCTTGTGCGAATATTCTCCAATTTTATAGGCCAAGCTTTGAAAAATGTTCCTCTACTTGGTCTTTCTATCGAAGTTTCGGACATCCTCCTCTAACATTAGGTAGTGGGACATTTCAATTCTAATTTTATCCTCTTCATTGTATTTTTTTTTTTCAAGAGAGGGTTACTAGCCTGTAATCCTAACCTATTTTTATCGATCTTATGGGACAACTCTCGGAACATGTTAACTCACAATATTAATGGGTGTTAAACTAGCTCCCCTGGTGATACCATGAGGAGGTGTGTGTCCACAGTTGAGATGAAGGATGACCCAGATAAGTTGGGCTTACCAAGTTAAGACCAAATAGTTTTACAAACTTTTTTTACAGAAGATAATATTTAAGTTCTTAAAATTCAAAAATCATTTAAAAAGACTCTTTTAATAAAAAAAAAAAATAAAAAAAATTGTTGCCCTTGGTGGGATTTGAACCGGGGCCATTCAGTTTAAATTACCATCTTAATTACAAATAAGTACTTCTGTAATAACTTATTATTTATTCGGATGGTATGTTGTAGTCGTTACAAGGTAACCAGTTATCAGAGTACTTGCCATTACCAAAGTTTTGCTGGGTAGCTGATTCGAATCCTATTTAAATTTTGTTTTTATCGCTTTTAGTTCCGAAGATATAAAGTTACTGTTTTTTTACTTCTTTAGAAACCCGCCAAGGAAGTACTATAGTCGATCAAGCGCGACCATGTGGTGCTCTTCACCACTGATGTCAAATGTCTACTTTTTTCTAGCATATCTGCTTAATTTTGTCGTCACACAAACATTTTCTTAAGACTTATATATTTAGGCTATGAGACTTTGGATTAACTGTTAACCGATCGTCTGGAAATTTGGTAATTTGATTATACAGAAGAGTTTATATGGGAGTTATGGCCAAATATAGACCGATTTCAACAAAACTTGGTACAGTGATTTCTGTTTATATAGGCAATGTTTAATTTCATGAAAATATCTGAAATTTTAGGCCAAAATCTCAATTTCGGGAAAACAGACCTAGGGAAAGTACCAAAAATAATGGATCGATTTTAATCATTTTCAATAGCAATGGTCCCACTATAAAGAAAAGAATGTCTGGTCAAATTTCATTAAATTATCCTTAAAATTGCGACATGTACTTTGATAACAAGATTTACATGTGGGTCCAGCCAGCCGGACGGGTGGCTTTTCCTTTTGGGCCAGGCGATGATGAACTAGTCCGTGTACATATAGCATTGGTTTCTCCAAAGATTGTCAACTCAAAACTCGCAATTTTTTGACCAAATAAATGGAAGAGAAAAAGTTGCAAGATTTTTATAGTGGAAAGAAATGATCACTGAGTATCGACTTCTTACAAAAAGTGAAACTGGTGCGATATACATTTATGTATAATGGAAATTAGAAAATGTTGTAATATGAATAATAAAAGAGATGTTGTAGAAACGGTGTAGTTTTATGCATTACATTTTGTTTGTGGACAACCAAATGCTTTGAAGTTAAGTAAATTATATATAAAAACGCCTTCAAGTCTGTTGATATCAGAGAGAAACTCCATATATATAATATGATTTGCTGAATATTGTCATAAACCCAAAATATTATGTGAAAAGTGGTTAAATCAATATTAAATCAAAATGCAAAACAATTGATTTTTTTCACAAATAGGGGAAGTTTGTCGCTTAAGTCTTTTGTTTTATTTGAGGGTCAGCAATGTCTAATTCTATGCAATAGAATTAGAATTAGCATTAGTTACAGCATTTAAGAAACTCTGTTTAATAATTTTTGGATTGTTTTCAGTTTATTCTGCCAAATTTATTACGGAGTTAAAGCAGTTTTCTTGTAGTTACAAAATTATTTGTGGCTTATTGTTATACTTGGTTTTAGCTATTTTTGATTTATATTCAATTGTAGTCATTATAATTGGCTGTATTGTGAATTCTTTATGGTAAAACAAAACACAAAACTCCAAAGAGCCTGAATATTTCGAAAATATAATCAAACATAACCCAAAACAAAACTACTCCCAGTGAGGCTGAGATTTATTTTTTGCTTGGACACAAATTTCATATAGATTTTTTTTTGCTAGTTTTGACTATAATTTTCCTAGTTTCCATTTTTAACACAATTGTTGTTTGTTTTTGTGGTTTTTTGGTTTTTTGTTCATCTTTTATTTCTTGTCAAAGGGAGTTTTTTGTTAAGCTCCTTGGGTTTATAGTGGAATTGTGGGTTATTCGTTCCTTAGAGACTTAAATCCAGAATGATTTATTTTTGTCGTTTTACTGAACTTGGGTGAGAATGTGTTTATGGTGACATTACAAGAGTTATTGTTTGTAAGTACTAATATGTTATTAAAATTGTTTATTTATATTTATTTCAGCATCTTTGTTGCAAACAAAAAAGAAAACAATGATATCAATTCAATTGGTTTCATTTATTCAAGCCAATGCTTTAGGGTCCTTATAAGGCTAATGAGATAAGTGATGGTGTGAATTAACAATTGTAGGCAAATTTTTTTTTAGGAAAATTGATGGATTTTGTTATTGTTTATATAAATCTTAAATGAAGTAAATGATGAAAAGATAAGTGAAAATATATGAAATTTTTTTTTAATTTATGATAATTTATTTTATGAATATATTTTTGTTATAAGAATAAATTAAAAGAGAAAGTTTCGAAATTTTGGCCATAGCTTTCATATTTTATAATTTAATAGGTTTTAACTTTTTAATGTTTGTGGAGTTTAAGTGGTTTCCGTTAGCGGTTTTTATATGAAATCTATGGTCAAATATGGACCGATTCTTATATACTTTAACATACTGAAAAACAGTAGCATAAAACTTCTCTGTTTTATCAATTGTATTCAATTAATCAGCAAAAATGTGATATCCGTGGCAGGGTTATATGGGAGCTCTAATTAAATGTAAACCGATTTCGACCATTTTTAGTACATAACTTTTATAATATATCGAAAATACTTTTGTCAAATTTTGTCTTTCTAGCTCTTGTAGTTAAGGAGCTATTGACGGACAGAGACCCCCTTGGTATTTTGTGTTTCCGTAAGTTTTTTATATAGGAGCTATGGTCAAATGGTGACCGATTGTGACGAAATTTTGCACACTGGTTGGCATTGATCTAAGACTTCCTTAACTTAAGTGGTTATATCTATTATAAATTTAGATTTATTGGCATTTAAGTGCATTTTAGGTGAAATTTTGGCTGTTTTTATAAGTGTTTTGTATGGGAGCTATGAGTAATTGGAACCGATTTCGATGAAATTTCATATGCTTCTGTAAAACTTTTATATACCAAATTTTGTTACTAAAGCTTGTTTGTTATTTATTATCAAAAAATCGATTAGCCTAGGCAAGGTTATACGGGAGCTATATTGAAATGTGAACCGATTTTGCCCAATTTCAATACCAAAAATGAAGAATGTCTTTATTAAGTTTATCGCGTTATCGTGATTTCAACAGGCAGACAGACAAACAGACGGACGGACAGACAAACAGACGGACAGACGGACAGACAGACAGACAAACAGACGGACAGACAGACAGACAGACAAACAGACAGAAAGACAGACAAACAGACAGACAGACAGACAAACAGACAAACAGACAAACAGACAAACAGACAAACAGACAGACAGACAGAAAGACAGACAGACAGACAGACAGACAGACAGACAGACAGACAGACAGATGGACATCGCTCAATCGTCTTAGAATTTCAATAGAATTCAGAACCGATTTTGCCCAATTTCAATACCAAAAATGAAGAATGTCTTTATTAAGTTTCAGTGAGCTCTTTTCGTTTAGGCGTTATCGTGATTTCAACAGGCAGACAGACAAACAGACGGACGGACAGACAAACAGACGGACAGACAGACAAACAGACGGACAGACAGACAGACAAACAGACAAACAGACAAACAGACAAACAGACAAACAGACAAACAGACAAACAGACAAACAGACAAACAGACAAACAGACAAACAGACAAACAGACAAACAGACAAATAGACAAACAGACAAACAGACAGAAAGACAGACAGACAGACAGACAGACAGACAGACAGACAGACAGACAGACGGACAGATAGATGGACATCGCTCAATCGTCTTAGAATTTCATATGAATTCAGAACATCCATCAATTTTTGTTTTTGAGCCAATATTACCATTCCTTTTGATGGTGGGTATAAAAAGCTTTTGGACCGTGCAACTCTTTCAATAATTTTTATATTTTGGAATGAGCCTTAAGAAACAAAGGAAAAATATACTCACTTTACTTTAATAACTGTTATGGGTTTTAAGTTTTTTCATTTCAGAAATAAAAAAAAAATAATTTTTCCATTTCGACTTTTTTTAGTTTTTGAGCCATTGTGCATTCGATATAAACAAAAAAACTAAAAACCGTTTTTAACTATCTTAAACCGTTTAATGTTGAAAAATTTCCAAAATCAAATATTTTTCGCTGATCGAAAAAAGTGCATATTTTTCTCAAAAAAATGTTTATTTTGAGTAATTTTCAGTGGCGTCATCTTTTGGAAATCACATCAACTAAGAAACCTTCATCGGCTTGTGCTTAACAACTTTTCTGAAAGTCATAGCATGATTAAATGCACAGTTCACGATTTAATTTATTTTGAGTCATTTTAGCTACGCCACCTGTCGAACATTTTTCATACCAATTAAGAAACCTTTGTCTGCTCATGCGTAACAATTTTGCTAAAGATCATAGCATGATCAAATGCATAGTTTACGATTAAGTGTATTTTGACTCATTATCAATGGCGCCACCTATCGGTAATTATAATTACTTACTTAAAAGCCTTTGTCGGTTCATGCGCAACAATTTCGCTAAAGAGCATAACATGATCAAATGCACATTTTACTTTTCTATAAAGAACATACACACAGACAAACATTCATTTGTTTAAAAGTTAAAACATTACTAATTTTTTGACCTTTTTATCCCATAATTTTAAAAAGGTTTCATATGCATATTTAGTACTTTTTTGAAGTAATTGAATTCGTCTTATAAAAAAGCAGTTAACATATTGTTCCTATTCATATTACTTAATGCGGTGTTAAGTTATCAATTTATCCCTTTTTACCCATTTTGGCAACCGAAATCAAAAAAGTACCAAATACGTGTTCAATATTTTTTTAATAACCATCGATTCCAGTACAAAGTTCCTTTCTATATTCTTTGGTTCAAAAGATAAGAGTGGATTAAAAAATGTATCAAAAACACTAATTTTACCCTTTTTTACCCTTATGGACAATAGTTTCAAAAAAGTACCAATCACGTGTATGCTTATTTTTTTAGTTGTTAAAAATGTAATTTAAGTTTTGTTTCTATACCTATTACTTTAAGATTTTTTCCCCTTTTTACCCGTTTTTACCCCATTTGTGGCAAAATTTATATACATACAATTATTGCTCGTTTAAAGATATAAGATATTCCCAACTTAAATGCATGTATAATGTAAGTTTAAAAAATCTGTCCAATGTTTTAGAATTTACAGAATTATTTCCATTCTATTTAAGTATAAACCATCCCACTCTTCACTGTGAGACGATATTATAATTACAAACTTTGTGAAAGACAAAATATGTGTCAAAGTCGTTGAAACATATCCGCTCTAGGGCGCTCCAATGTTGAGGTGAAGGTAATTATTCTTGAAACCATAAATCTTATATCAAAAGTAATAGTCTAAAAACATGTAAAACGGGCATCATTGAAAATGTATAAAGAAATCCTAAAATTGTTCATGTTTTCTTATGGTAACACAGCAACGAAGTATATACCTACACCTCTCTAGGGGGTTAAAACGGCACCAGCATCAAAATGCTTTGTGGCTAGGGCGTGATGAGAAATTTAATATTTTTTGAGCAGATAAAACGGTACATAATAACTTTAATTTTTTTTTGAAACATTGAATCATAGAAAAACTTGTAGGTGCCAAAATAAAAACAGTTGCCGAAATTCTGGTTTTGAGCTAAAGGTAGTAGACAGCAACTGTTAAGCCTCTGCTGCAGCAGCGTCCTTACTTATTGTAACAGTTGCGACTATCATTCTGATTTTAACATTTAATGATTTTAATAGCTTCAAAGTCTAGTTCTGCTTATTGCTAAATCTGCTAATAAGTAAGTAATAAAGAATATATGTAAGAGTACCAAAATTGCTAAAGTTACTGCTGCAAAACTGAATATCGTAGCTAGTTTTCATTGTAATGATCATCATTTTGAATTCCATAATAAGGAAAGTAGTTTTTCATTCCAAAAAATATAAGCTTAAGATCTAGTATACACGAAAATATCAGATTTCATTTCATTAAAGCACATCACGAAGACGAAATCAATGAATAAAGAATAAATGTGTTGGCCGCAAATTAACTGCTGTTGCTGCAGCAACAGACAACGGTAATAAACAGCAATAAACAACAAATGCTGTAGCATCAATTGCAACAAAAAATTAAAAACTTTTGCAATAGAAAAATTCTCTATTAAAAATAAAATCATTGGACCATTGGCCATTTTGCAATATCAACCTAACTTATAAAATCGAGGCCTTAAATCAGATTGTAATTGTAAAGAGTATAATAGTCTTTACGCTCTATTTATTCACAAACTCTCGCCACAAATTGAATCTTTCGCTATCAAAAAATTGATTAAGCAAAATTTCATTCTCCACTGCTTATGTGTTCGTGGGCACCACTACCATTAACTAAAGATCTGGGATGTTAATATGCACAGTAGTCCCGGTTTCACAAAAAGTATAATTTTAATTTTATAAAGAAAATTTTTCGAATAAAAAATATTCAATTAAAAAGTTTTACTGTAGTGTATTGCACTAAGAATCCCAATTTATTACAATTATTTATTATTGTAATAAATAGTTTTTTTTTTGATAAAACCAAAAAATGTTGGTGGGGAAACCTTTCCTTTTGGTTTTATCAAAAAACTATTTATTACAATAATAAATAATTGTAATAAATTGGGATTCTTAGTGCAATACACTACAGTAAAACTTTTTAATTAAATGTTTGATGTCCCAAATTTTGATAAACCTTTTTAAAAAATATTCTATTTCAATTTTTTTGAATAGAAAATTTTCTACAAACAATTTTTCGAATAGAAAATTTTCTATAAAAAATTTTTCGAATATAAAATTATCTAAAGAAATTTTTTGAATAAAAAATTTTCTATAGTAAGAAGAGAAAATTCTTAACAGAAAATTACTCATATAGAAAATTATTCAAAAGGAAAATTCTATACAAAATTATTCGAATAAAAAATGATTCGAATATAAAATTTTCTATACAAAACTATTTGAATACAAAATTTTGTTAACTAAATTATTTGAATAGAACATTTTCTATCGAAAAGAAAATTTTCCATAGAAACTTATTTAAAAAAAAATTTACTATAGAAAATTATTCGAATTATTCTATACAAAATATTTCGAATAAATAGTTCTCTAAAGAAAATTATTCGAATTAAAAATTTTTTGTAGAATATTATTCGAATTAAACATTTTTTGTAGAAAACAAATTTTCTATAGAAAATTTTTCGAATAGGAAACTTTCATTAGAAAATCATTCAAATAGAAAACTTTTTCTATTAAAATATTTTCTTTAGGAAGTTATTCGAATAGAAAATTATTTGAGAATAGAAAATTTTCTAAAGAAAATTGTTCGAATAGAAAATTTTCTATAGAAATTTTTCGAGTATAAAATTTTCTATAGAAAAATATTCAAATTTAAAATTTTCTACAGAAAATTATACAAATAGAAAATTTTCTATAAAATATTTTTCGAATAAAAAATATACTATAGAAAAATATTCGAATAGAAAATTTTCAATACAGAATTATTCGAATAAAAAGTTTTCTATACAAAATTATTCGAAAATTTTCTATAGGAAATTATTAAAATTGAAAATTTTCTATAGAAAATTGTTTTTTTTTAGAAAATTTTCTATAGAAAATGATTTTTACAGAAACTTTTCTATAGAAAATGATTCGTTTAGAAAATTTTCTGTTGAAAATTATTCGAATAGAAAATTTTCTAAAGAAAATTATTCGAATTGAATATTTTCTTTAGAAAATTATTCAAATAGAAAATTTTCTAAAAACAAAAATAGAAAATTGAATATAAAATTTTTTATAAGAAATTTTTTGAGTAGTAAATTTCCTTTTAAACATAATTCGAATAAAAAAGCTTTTCAAATGAAAAAGTTCTATAGGAAATTATTTAAATTTTCCACAAAAAATTACTCGAATAGAAAATTTTGTAGCAAAAATTATTCGAATAAATAATTTTCTAAAGAAAATTATTCGAATTAAAAAATGTTTATAGAAAATTTTTCGAATAGAAAACTTTCATTAGAAAAATTTTCGAATAGAAAACTTTTTCTATTAGAAAATTTTCTTTAGAAAATTATTCGAATAGAAATTCTATATAGAAAATTATTTGAATAGAAAATGTTCTATAGAAAATTATGCGAATAGAAAATTTTCTTTAGAAAATTATTTGAGTAAAAAAAATTTCTATAGAAAATTATTAGAATTGAAAATTTTCTATAGCAAATTATTCGAATAGAAAATTTTCTATATAAAATTATTATATTATAAAATTTTCTATAAAAAAATTTACGAATACAAAATATTCGATTTGGAAATTTTTTGTAGAAAATTATTCAAATAGAAAATTTTCTATAGAAAATTATTGGAATAAAAAATTTTCTATAGAAAATTATTCAAATAGAAAATTTTCTATAGAAAATCATTCGTATAGAAATTTTTCTAAAGAAATTTAATCGAATAGAATATATTCTATAGACAATTATTCGAATAGAAAATTTTCTATTGAACATTATTCAAATAGAAAATTTTCCATAGAAAATTATTGGAATCAAAAATTTTCTATAGAAAATTATTCAAATAGAAAATTTTCTATAGAAAATCATTCGTATAGAAAATTTTCTAAAGAAAGTTAATCTAATAGAATATATTCTATAGAAAATTATTCGAATAGAAAATTTTTTATTGAAAATTATTCGACTAGAAAATTTTTTATTGAAAATTATTCGAATAGAAAATTTTCTATAAAAAATTATTCGAATAGAAAATTTTCTATAGAAAATTATACTATAATTATTCGAATAGAAAATTTTCTATAGAAAATTATTCGAATAGAAACTTTTCTATAGAAAATTATTCGAATAGAAAATTTTCTATAGAAAATTATTCTAATAGAAAATTTTCTATAGAAAATTATTCAAATATAAAATTTTCTATAGAAAATTATTCGAATAGAAAATTTTCTATAGAAAATTATTCGAATAGAAAATTCGAATAGAAATTTTTCTATAGCAAATTATTTGAATAGAAAATTTTCTATAGCAAATTATTCGAATAGAAAATTTTCTATAGAAAATTATTCGAATAGAATATTTTCTATGAAAAATTTTTCAAATAAAAAATTTTCTATAGAAAATTATTTAAATAAAAAATTTTCTATAGAAAATTATTCGAATAGAATTTTTTTTAGAAAATTATTCAAATAGAAAATTTTCTACAAATCAATAAAAAATTATTCTAGAAATACAAATAAAAATTTTTCTGTAGAAGATTATTTAAATAAAAAACTTTCTACAAAAATTTATTCGTTATTCGAATTTTACAAATAAATGTTGGATCCTTGTGTATTAGAGGTTAATGGAAGAAGTTTAACTAAATTTCGCATAAAGATTAAATCCGCTACATAGTTACTGTTTATATTAATTTTAATTTAGATATTAACGAATTTTAATTTTTTCAATTTTAATCTTAAGAAATAATAAGATTTTTAATATAAACTTTTAACCTCTTTCTACTTTAATAACTTTCTCACAACTTCTTTAGATTCTTTCTGCCATATATTTTTTATATAATTATAGTGATTGCAAAAATAGTTAAAGAAAATTAAAGAAACCATAACCGGCTTAAAAGACTAAATTGTTAGACCTGATTTCCAGACATTTTATCTTTTAACATAATTTGGCTAAAAACAGCAGGCCCACAAAATATTGAGGCTACTAACAAAATTTTCAAACTAAGACTACCAATGGGCACTAGGAGACAACATCAGCTTGACGAACGCTTTGTTGAAGCTGCCGTTAAAAATAGAAGAAATCATTAAATGATTTGAAACTTTGACCTTAACTAATACTTGCACTCATAACCATTACAAAGAAATTGGCTAAATTTTGCGAATCTGCAGAGAACTTTAGTTTTTAATGTTTTAGTACAAAAATTATTAATATGAATTTTTAAAGTTTAAATCTTAAGTGGATACTATAGAAATTTTAAGGCTAGTAGATGATGAATACCTATTATTTAAAAAAAAAAATAAAACAATTTTTTTATTAAATCTTACGAACAACATAATTTGCTTTTAAGCCAATTTTAGGTTTAAAAATAACAAAGAAATGGTTTGGTTTCGTTGATGAAAACTGCGTTAATTGAATAATTTTTTATAGACAAATTTCAATCTACAATTTTCTATTCGACTAATTTCAATCGAAAATTTTCTAGTCGAATAATTTTATATAGAAAATTTTCTATTCGAATAATTTTCTACAGAAAATTTTTAATTTTCTATAGAAACTTTTCTATTGATTAATGTTCTGTAAAAAATTCTTTTTTTTATAGAAAATTTTTATTTGAATAATTTTCTATATTTGAACAATTTTCTATATTCTATATAATTTTCTATTCCAATAATTTTCTACAGAAAATATTTTAAAAGAATACTTTTCTATTCGATTAATTTTCTATGGAAAATTTTCTATTCTATTATTTTCTATAGAAAATTTTGTATTCGAGCAATTTTTTATAAAAATCTTTTATTTGAATAATTTTCTATAGAAAATTTTCTAATAATTTTGTATAGAATTATTTTATTCGACTAATTTTCTTCAGAAAGTTTTTTTGTTCGAAAAATTTTCTATGGAAAATTTTCTGTTCGAATAATTTTCTATAGAAAATTTTCCATTCGAATAACTTTCAATAAAAAATTTTCTAGTCGAATAATTTTCAATAAAAAATTTTCTATTCGAATAATTTTCTACAGAAAATTTTTAATTTTCTATAGAAACTTTTCTATTGATTAATGTTCTGTAAAAAATTCTTTTTTTTATAGAAAATTTTTATTTGAATAATTTTCTATATTTGAACAATTTTCTATATTCTATATAATTTTCTATTCCAATAATTTTCTACAGAAAATATTTTAAAAGAATACTTTTCTATTCGATTAATTTTCTATGGAAAATTTTCTATTCTATTATTTTCTATAGAAAATTTTCTATTCGAGCAATTTTTTATAAAAATCTTTTATTTGAATAATTTTCTATAGAAAATTTTCTAATAATTTTGTATAGAATTATTTTATTCGACTAATTTTCTTCAGAAAATTTTTTTGTTCGAATAATTTTCTATAGAAAATTTTCTGTTCGAATAATTTTCTATAGAACATTTTCTGTTCGAATAATTTTCTATAGAAAATTTTCCATTCGAATTATTTTCTATAAAAAAATTGTTATTCTAATATTTTTCTATAGAAAATTTTCTATTCGACTAATTTTTTTTAGAAAATCTTTGTTCGAATAATTTTGTATGAAAATTGTTTATACAAATTTTTTATTTAAAAAATTTTCCATTCCATTAATTTTCCATAAAATTCCAATAATTTTCTGTAAAAAAATTTCCATTATAATAATTTTTTATAACAATTTTTTTATTCGAATATTTTTCTAAATACAATTTTCTATTCGATTAATTTTCTATAGAAAATGTCCTATTCTATTAATTTTCTATTGAAAATTTTTCATTTCGAATAATTTTCTAGTCGAATTATTTACTATAAAATTTTTTTGTTTAATAATTTTCTTAATTCGAATAATTTTTTAAAGAAAATTTTCTGTTCGAATAATTTTCTATGGAAAAATTTTTATTCGAATATTTTTGCATAAAAAGATTTTTATTTGAATAATTTTCTATAAAAATTTTCTCTCGAACAATTTTCTATATAAATTTTTCCATAAAAAATGTTCTATTTATATAATTATCTATAGAAAATTTACTATTCGAATAATTTTCTATAGAAAATTTTCTATTCGAATAATTTTATATTTGAATAATTTTCTATAGAAAATTTTTATTCGAATAGTTTTCTAAATTTGAATAATCTTTTAAAGAAAGTTTTCTATTCGAATATTTTTCTACTGAAAATTTTTTATTCAAATAATATTCGAATAAAAATTTCCATTCGAATAATTTTCTATAGAAAATGTTCTAGTCAAATACTTTTCTATAGAAAAATTTCTATTCAAATAATTTTCTATAGAAAATTTTCGAAAATTTTCTATTCGAATAATTTTCTATAGAAAATTTTCTATTCGAATAATTTTCTATAGAAAATTTTCCATTCGAATAATTTTCTATAGAAAATTTCCAATTCGAATAATTTTCTATAGAAAATTTTTTATTCGATTAATTTTCTATTGAAAATTTTCTATTCGAATAATTTCTATAGAAAAGTTTCTATTCGAATAATTTTCTATAGAAAATTTTCTATTCGAATAATTTACTATAGAAAATTTTCTATTCGAATAATTTTCTATAGAAAATTTTCTATTCGAATAATTTTCTATAGAAAATTTTCTATTCGAATAATTTTCTATAGAAAATTTTCCATTCGAATAATTTTCTATAGAAAATTTCCAATTCGAATAATTTTCTATAGAAAATTTTTTATTCGATTAATTTTCTATAGAAGATTTTTTATTCGATTAATTTTCTATAAAAAAAATTTCTGTTCGAATTATTTTCTATAGGAAATTTTCTATTCGAATAATTTTCTATAGAAAATTTTCTATTCGAATAATTTCCTATAGAAAATTTTCTATTCGAATAATTTTCTATAGAAAATTTTCTATTCGAATAATTTTCTATAGAAAATTTTCTATTCGAATAATTTTCTATAGAAAATTTTCTCTTCGATTAATTTTCTATAGAAAATTTTCTATTCAATAGAAAATTTTCTATTCGAATAATTTTCTATAGAAAATTTTCTATTCGAATTATTTTCTATAGAAAAATTTCTATTCTAATAATCAAAAAATGGTTTGTGTCTTAAGTCTTTTGTTTTATTAGCGTTTTCTTTTAATTTAAGGTTTTTAGAGTACTTTTCGCTATATCTCTTGTTTTAACTATAAAAAACTTTTTTCACTATAAAGTATGTACTTTTATCATTTCATTAATGTACCTTTTATAAATTAAAAAAAATAGTTCATTAAGCAATTCAGGCGGGACCTGTTAGTACTAAATTTATATATTTGTTAATTCCATAAATCCTTACCACATAATAATGATTCTAATGCGACTATTGCCGCATCTGTTGCTCAGTTGTTGCACAGTTGCTGCCACTTTAAAGCTGTTTGCTTTCTAAATTATATTCAATTTCCTATAATTTAATCTCTCTTTCTATCGCAGCTAAATATCAATTATCATCTCGTGGTTAGATTCGCCGCATGTCTGGGCTATTTAAACTAATGGTCGATTTGAACAAATGTGGCGTAAATTTATTTGACATAATCACTGGCATCACATGTTTAAGACGATTAAGCTTAAGCTATTTAGCTTGCAATCACACATCGAGGACTAATAAATACTTAAGTTTCCAAATTGCATTTATTATTTTTTTTTATAGCTTCATTGTGGTATTCTAAACATTTGCAAGGCCACTAAATTCTATGTATACACTAGTCATTTTGCTAGAGAAAGAATTTTTGTTAGTTATAATTTATTTTATTGGCTGTTCTTGGCATTGAATGCTATGAACCCCTAAATACTTATAAGTTGTTAGAGGATTATAGAGAATTTGTTTGGTTGATAAAGAAACAAGATTTCTAGCTACCTTTTACTTGTAGCTTAATTTTAAAATTGTTTCTACTAATAATGTCCAAATGATTAAAATTACAATTTATTTTTATAAAGATCATTCTTCCCTGATAAATAGATATTTTTCTTGGGGTATGATAACTTAACGGTTGCAGTTATTTAATCAAATAAGTACTAAACTTATTTTCATAGCTGATCCAATTTTCATCGCTTATCCAATTTAAATCTCGTTTTTGTCGATTTTGATTTTGAACATATAGCGTTACAAAAGTTTCCTTTTTTACCCATTTTTTTACCCCCAGACGGCCAAATTTAAAAATACCAAAAACATGTCCTAATATTTTTATTGCTGGGGCCAAATAACCGCATCGATATCGATCGAAAACTCAGACTTTTAAGCAAATTTTGTGAAGTATACTTTAGGGATGTTCAAAGTTACTTCGATGCAAAAAGTTTATTGAAATTTGGTATCCATTTTGATACGTTCTTAAAAACATATAGTTTAATTGAAACTCTTTTACTATTGGTCATCTTTTGGCAAATAACTACAAAAAAATAAAGTAGTTTTGATTATCCTTAAAGTATGCTATACAAATGTTTTGAAAATATCTAAGATTTCGATCAATACTGAAAGCGGTAATTTGTTCCCTGATCTTAACTCCATTTTTGTTTTACTTTTATTCCGTTTAGTTAAGGAGGTAGGTATACCCTTGAATATTTTTCGGTATTTTATCCTTTTGTTCCTCATTTATCGTAAAAGTACTAAGCACGTATCTAATAATTCTTACTACATATCGATTGCTACGTTGATTGCGTCTTAATGTCCATTATTTCAAAAGATATGTATGGGTTTAAAAAGGTACCAAAATAAAGATTTTACCGTTTTTTACCCTTATTAGTACCATTTTCAAAAAGGTACCAAAAAAGTTCTTCTTATTTTCCAGCTTATTTTCCTATTTCAACTTTGTTCCTATCGCTTCTTGTTTCGGAGATATGACGTTGCTAATTTTTCCATTTTTTTTGTCCTTTTTTAACCCCAAAACAGCCGTATTTGCAAAAAGTACCGAAGTCCCTTAATTTAAGTGCCGATCTCAGGCCAATTTAGTTTTTGTCTTTATCGTTTTTGGTTAAGAACATATATTTTGTAAAATTTTTACCCCCAAAATTAAAAAAAAATACAAAACACGTATTTTATTTTTCTTCAATGTCATTCGACCAATCAATAAATTTTACGTCTGGCTTCATTAGCCTAAAAGATATTTTAAGCTAAAAAGCAAAAAACGTACCCTGGAATTTTTCCCCTTTTTAACCCTTTTGTACCCTATTAATCGCCAAAGTACCAAACACGTTTATAATAGTTTTTTAATACCTATCGGTTGCAATATAAATTATGTTTCTATATTACAAGAGATAAGAAAAGATACATAAGGGTTAAAAAAAAGTACCAAAATATAGTTTTTACCTTTTTCTATCCATTTTAGTATCATTTTTTAAAAAAAAGTACCAAACACATGTCCGCTTATTTTTTTAGCCGATCCAAATCCAATTTCAACTTTATGTGTATCGATGTTGGTTTTGGAGATATGATATTACTAATTTTTCCCTTTTCTACCCTGAATTACCTCCTAAGCGGCCAAATTTATAAATAAAAGTACCGAACACTTATTTCTTAATTTTTAGTGCAAATTTCAAACCAATTCAATTTGTGCTTCTATCGTTTTTGGCTTAGGATATATAGTGTTACCTATTTTTCGCTCTTTTACCCTCTAAATTGAAAAAAGTACCAAATATGTATTTGATATTTTGTACTTGACAATCTACTTCCCTATAAATATTATTTCTAGCTTTATTGGTTCAAATGCTGTACAAAGATAAGGAAGAATGAACCTACCCAAAATATTGTTTCCCCATTTTTACCCGCTAAATTAAAAAAGTACCAAACACGTGTTTGATATTTTTTCTTATTTACTGTCACCGTTTAAAATTTTGCTTCTATATTGATTGATATAAAAGATACCCAAAAGTACCAACAATATATTTTTCCCCTTTTTACGCCCTATTTTTCCCTTTTGCCAAATAGTACCGAATACATGTCTTCTTATTTTTGTAGGTTATCCTAACGCAATTTCAGTTTGATAGCACAGAAAATTTAAGGTGATGGCACTTCCTTGTTCATTTTTAATAAAATGCGGACGATGATGCCTTCGCATTTAAGATTTTTTTGTTGAAAAATCCATACAGGAGTATAGTGCTCCATGGCCAAAGCTTTGAAGTATATTCTGGACTATCACTTCCAACTCAACTGAAAATTGTTGAACCAGTTCCCCCAAAAACTAAATCAACCTTTTACTTCTCTGATTTTATGTAGGAAGCAAACGAATAACTGCCGCTTTCCATCTAACATTTCGACAAGTGCGTATGGGGTTTGCTATACATATAATCCTTGCGCGCAGTTAACATTTTTTCACTAAACAGCAAATAAGACATATGCGTGCATTTATTCATTGATTCACCACTAAACGACCACTTTGTGGCAAGAAGGAGATGCATGTTTGATAATCTTTTAAATCTTTAACATGGTTTTAAATCTGAACAATATTTCAGCAGCAACCAACAGCCAATATTATATAACAAGTTAGACTGAGACTTAAGAATGAACAAATAAAAAAAAATAATTATCATAAAATCAAACATATTGAGTAATCAAATTGAACACAATAAAAAGTCTTATCAAAAAATTTAATCTGACAAGGACGTTTGTATTTGTTATTGAAGGAAATTGTTGTTTTTGTTAATTTGTAAGGCGTGTAAATGTTGTTGTTGAGGTCGCTTTAAAAGAATCATACACACACAAACGTCTAGTTCAGCATCCTTACATCCCTCTATTTCAAGTAGTGGTGGGTGATTAAATCTTATTCTAATGACCTTTCTCAATACCCTTTATTCCAGAAAAACAAGTTTATTTATAAAAACTTAAATAAAAATACGTTAGTATTTATTATTTTGAATTTAATGAATAGGTTTGCTAATAAATTTTTACATTAATAATAATTTTCCGTTTGTACTTGTTTAAACAAAATATTCAATGTGTTTCTCTGATTCTAAAGGGGGTGGCTTTTGTTTGACAGTGCGTGGTTTTGTTACAATTGCAATTAATATAGCAAGTTACATGGTTTTTCTTGTTATTTAAAATTTGTTGTTTTTTGACAACGTTCTTGTATTTATACCCTTCACCACCATAGGTGGAAAGGGTATTATAAGTTTGTGCTGATGTTTGTAACGCATAGAAATATTTGTCTTAGACCCACCTTTTAGTATACCAATAGGCTTATAATCACTTTCTGAGTCGATTTAGCGATGTCCGTCCGTCCATCTGGCCGGCTGGCTGGCTGGCTGGACCCCCATGTAAACTTTGTAATCAAACTACAGGTCGCAATTCTAAAGATAATTTGATGAAATTTGGCATAGATAATTCTTTTGACAATGGGACCATGGCTATTGAAATTGGTCAAAATCGGTAAATTATTTATGGTTCCTCCCATAGGTCCCACTTCCCGGAATTGATATATTGGCCACAAATATCAATATTTTTTCATGAAATTTAAAACAGATACTGCTTATGTAAACTTAAATCACTGTATCAAATTTCATTGAAATCGGTCCACATTTGACCCCAGCTCCCATACAAACTCTTCTTTAAAAACGCACTAAATGAGACAAAAAATCACTAAAACGCTCGTAAATCTAAAGATAATGAAAATTTAACTTGCCAAATTTCGAGATAATCGGTCCACATTTGACTCTAGCTCTCATATAAGTGCAAATGACGGAAACAGGTTGAATATATAAGTTTTGAGAAAATGTTTGTATGATGGCAAAATTTAGCAAATATTTGGTGAAGGGTATCGTATGGTCGGCTTGACCGACTATAGCGCTTTCTTACTTGTTTTACAATGGTTTATGGATTTTAGAGCAATTCAGTTTTGTCACTCTTATTATTGTTTCAAATATTAGGTTATTTCTTTCCGTTACATTTTGAATGATTATTTCAATCTCTTTTTAGGTTCAGGTAAATGAAAATGTCAGGAATTTAATATTGTTTTACTCACCATCAAAAAAATGGAGGGTATATTGAGATTGTCATTCCGTTTCTAATTTCTTCAATATTGGTTCTAAAACCAAAATTTATCTATATTCCGAATGCTTATAAAATTCTAAGATGATTGAGCGATATCCGACTGTCTGTTGCCGCACAGTGGTTTACGGACGCTTTTTTTTGGAAATAATTCTTTAACTTTTGAACGACTGGAGATATTTGAATGAAATTTGACATGGTGATAGTCAAGGAGTATTCGAGTTGGTTTTTAAAAGCACTGGTCCATGAGGGGTCGGGAGAGTGATTGATGGACCTTCAAAGTTGGTCACCTCGGGTGTTCGACTTTTTTAAAAATTCGCCAAAAATCCATTTATGTATGGATTGAAAAGAAATTTTAAACTTAAGTTGTCCTTGAGAAGATCTACAAAAAATATGCTTAAATGTGTAGGTTATCTCCTTTGGATTTCGAGATATTTGGGTAAAAAGGAATTTTTAGGTTGATTTTTTACCTCTTTTTTTAAGCTTTTTTTGATCTGGTGGACGCATCTGAGGACCAAAAATTTTTTAAGAATATTCTTTAAATTTGTAATAAAATTCTGAATAATTTTTGTGCAAGTTAGTTATAGAAATCTTCTTTTGTTTAAAAGTTAAAAATATTCAAAGTTGAAACTTACAAAAAATTTCGCTTTTTTTTAGTTTTTCCCCAAAAGATAGCTATATTTTTTCACTAATAAAAAAATATTTTCTTAAGAAACATAAAAAGATTTTTAAAGTTTTTAAAAGAAAACATAATGAGAATGCGTATAAAACAAATTTCTTGCTAATTGGACTTTTGGTCCTCGCACATGTCCTCTCCAAAAAATGGCAATTTGTAAAAAAAAAAAATAGTTTAAACAAAAATTTCTCAAAAGGCAAAGCACCGATTTGAAAAAAATTATAATGTTCATATTTTCCAATATATCTGTTATTGATTAGAAAAGTTTTTTCTGAAACGCGCTGCAAATAGAGACAGTGTTGCCATATTTGTAAAAAAACTCATTTTTTGAAACACCTTTTTCCCCAGTTGGGAATTGGGGAATTTTTAAGTTAAAATTGGGAATTTTTTTTAGTCTATTGCTTTTACATCTTATTGGTCTACATTACTACAAAATTTCATTGTAATATCTTTATCCATGTCATTTCCACAGAATATCAAAGATTAAAAATATTTTCCTTAAAAAAGCAGAAAAACAATTTTTTTTTGTTTTACGATACAAAGTGTAAAAAAAGTAACGCACTTAAAAAAAACTTTTACTTAGTGCTAATCTCCTAGTCTTTCCCGATCTAATGATACTAAACATGTATATAAAGCATTAATACCGAGTCTTAAAAAACTCTGAAAAGTTTGGCCCCCGTAGCATTTTTACACTGTTTATTTAAATATAAGTGATGAATTTGTGCATATAAAATTAATAATCATACTCAAATATTTCACTATAAGATGACAATGATCCTTCGATAACAAACAAATATTTTTTTATTTTTTTAAAGAAAATATCATGAGGATTTATGAAATATCAAAATGTAAATAATTTGTACTTATATTAAAAGGTGAAATACATTTTATTGAAGTATTTGTAGTTAAAGTTTAAACTTACAGTTTTTATTACATATTTATATAAAAGTAGTTATTTACTTAATTTTTATTTTCAGTAAAATAATCAGTACAATCTATTATATCAAGAACCTCTTCCAGGTGTTCGTTTTCAGAAGTTTTTGTATAACTGCTCCACCATTTCTTTCTTATCGTTGATAGAGCAGGATCAGAAGACAACAAGAGATAATTTATTAGATCCTGATTTTGCGATTTTCTTGAGCATTTTCTGGTATTAAATAGTTGGATATACTTGAAATCTGAATTCCGCGCTTCCTGGGCCTCTTCTGTCAGTTCACCAAGTGGGAGAAGATTTGATTCAATTATTTCACGACCATGTTGAAGGACTTTATGAACTGTTGGTGTAATTTCTTTCCAGTGATACAAATGTCGTATACGAGTTAACGCGTTGAGGGCATAGCAATGAAATTTTTCAGCATTTATTTGATATTTGCTATTTATTGCCGATAATATTACGTAACATTTACGAAGAACTTCCTCATCAATTCCAGTAATCTTTGAAGTTGTTTCATAATTTTCAAAGAATCGCCTGGCCGTATTACCATCGTTTGTACTGCCATATCCTACAAGTGGTTTGTCTATGTTTAGACCCGTCATAGTTTTGAATTCTTCCTGAATCCTTTTTTTTTCACTGGATCTCATTTCAATCAGTTCCTTATTATTTCTCACGGATTTTAGCTGATTATCAGGTATATTCCTATATTTCAGATCATATGCTATATGTAGCATAAATTCTAAAAATCGGATACGTGCATGTAGGGGCGATATACCAAATTCCAGAACCTCTTGATTAATTGCAGTACTAGCTGATGCATCTTCTGAAGTTTGTAGAAATTCCGATTTCTTCTTTCCGCATAATGAGCATTTCCAAGTTGAATGGGTTTCCGTTATAGCGTTGCTTACTTTTCCATCTATCATTGTCAATTGAAGCTCAAAATTTACATTAATCAAATATCCATGTATGTCTATGCAGACTGGACTCAAATTGTCTATTGAATATTTGATATCATCAACCCAATTTTTTGTGCTTGCTGCATTTTCTTTTAAATATTCGAATCTGATCGGTCTGCAAAATGCCTTTGATCCTGGAGATGTGTTAACCCACACATATTCAGTACGCTCTTTTGATGTGGATGGTTCAGAACGATTCTTTCTTAATCTTAGTGGTACTAGGGATGCCATAAAAACGCTTCTGTAGTCATTTGTGTTCTGATGAGATGTTGATTGTTTGTATTCCGGTAATCCAGATAAACCGTCACATCCCCATTTACATATTAAAGTTAAGTCCTTGTTGTCAAGTTTCTTGGCTTCTTCTTCAGACAATGTAGTAGATATCAGCCTTGATGCCGTATTTTCCAATAATTTTGATAAATCCACAGATGCACTTTCGTCTCCTATCACGTTTGTTGGTATTAAGTTTTTTTTGGTTTTTAATAACGCATTATATCCTGGTAAAATTGAGTGTCCTTTGTCTCGTAATGCCTTACAGAGTTTAATATATTTATTTTTACTCAATTTCAACTCGAGCATAAGAGCAAGTGCTTCTTCCTCCGAAAATTCTGATTGAGAAGAAGGAGTTGGTATACTCTTAATAATTCGCTTAAGACGTTTAGGAGAAGCCTCTGGGAGAATATCTGCTATTTGTTTAGCTTCAGCTGGTTGATTATTTCGTTTGAGCACTTCCTTAAAGGAATCTTTGATTTCAGTATCCGAATGAGTAGAAAGAACTTCGGATAATCGCATCTTTTTAGATCTTTCTCCGAGATCATCATAGTTTTTTAGAGGGGCTCCAGCACCAGAAGTTTTAAGCTCAATTGAGTCCTTCAGCCAGTCTTTAAATTTAGATTCAAATCTTTTTAAACAGTAATTAACCGACTTAATTTTAAGTTCAAATAACTTTACAAATTTTACGACTTTGTCTTCCTCACTATTGAGAATCATGGAGTTAGTTTGACTTTTAGCATATCGCATGATTATTTTAATTTTTTCTGCTCTCGAACTGCTTGGTTGTTCAAAAAGAATATCGCACAACACTTTAAATTCCAATGTTATAGCCATGATGTTTTAACTGTTAATAGCAGTTACATTTAAAACTTTCTTTTTTATATTAAAAAAAAACATTTTTTATATATACCTGTATCCAAAGAATAATAAAGAAATCAATGAATTAATGTATTTTTTACCTCTAAAAATAGGTGCATATATAACTCAACCAATATGTGCGTCTCGTAAAACCTACCTGTATGGAGGTGAGTAACCATATCCTTTCTGACCATTATGAAAAACCCAAGTTGTAACAATTTTTACCTATTGCATTAACTTTCACATTAAAAAACATTTTATAACCTTAACATAATTTTGCAATTTTTTCAAATACACCAATTTGAAAAAATTTTAAATAAATTGTCACACTGTTACTATAAAAGTACTCTTCTAATTAAACTTTTGCTACAAATTATGGATATATTACCTTTACACTGTTATCAAAATCGGTGCCTTACTCGTACTTACTTATTTAGAATCTTTTACTAAAATTTTATTTTTTAGCTTGGAACAAAAGGCAAAATCGAATAAAATTTTTTTAAGTCATTCTTATAATGTTTTCTTTAAAAAAATAAAAAACTATTTATATCTTTTTGAAGAAAATATTTGTTTATTAGCGAAGGATCATTGTCATCTTAAAAATAGTGAAATATTTGAGTATGATAATTAACTTTATATGCACAAATTCATCACTTATATTTAAATAAACAGTGTAAAAATGCTACGGGGGCCAAACTTTTCAGAGTTTTTTAAGACTCGGTATTAATGCTTTATATACATGTTTAGTATCATTAGATCGGGAAAGACTAGGAGATTAGCACTAAGTAAAAGTTTTTTTTAAGTGCGTTACTTTTTTTACACTTTGTATCGTAAAACAAAAAAAAATTGTTTTTCTGCTTTTTTAAGGAAAATATTTTTAATCTTTGATATTCTGTGGAAATGACATGGATAAAGATATTACAATGAAATTTTGTAGTAATGTAGACCAATAAGATGTAAAAGCAATAGACTAAAAAAAATTCCAAATTTTAACTTAAAAATTCCCCAATTCCCAACTGGGGAAAAAGGTGTTTCAAAAAATGAGTTTTTTTACAAATATGGCAACACTGTCTCTATTTGCAGCGCGTTTCAGAAAAAACTTTTCTAATCAATAACAGATATATTGGAAAATATGAACATTATAATTTTTTTCAAATCGGTGCTTTGCCTTTTGAGAAATTTTTGTTTAAACTAATTTTTTTTTTTACAAATTGCCATTTTTTGGAGAGGACATGTGCGAGGACCAAAAGTCCAATTAGCAAGAAATTTGTTTTATACGCATTCTCATTATGTTTTCTTTTAAAAACTTTAAAAATCTTTTTATGTTTCTTAAGAAAATATTTTTTTATTAGTGAAAAAATATAGCTATCTTTTGGGGAAAAACTAAAAAAAAAGCGAAATTTTTTGTAAGTTTCAACTTTGAATATTTTTAACTTTTAAACAAAAGAAGATTTCTATAACTAACTTGCACAAAAATTATTCAGAATTTTATTACAAATTTAAAGAATATTCTTAAAAAATTTTTGGTCCTCAGATGCGTCCACCAGATCAAAAAAAGCTTAAAAAAAGAGGTAAAAAATCAACCTAAAAATTCCTTTTTACCCAAATATCTCGAAATCCAAAGGAGATAACCTACACATTTAAGCATATTTTTTGTAGATCTTCTCAAGGACAACTTAAGTTTAAAATTTCTTTTCAATCCATACATAAATGGATTTTTGGCGAATTTTTAAAAAAATCGAACACCCGAGGTGACCAACTTTGAAGGTCCATCAATCACTCTCCCGACCCCTCATGGACCAGTGCTTTTAAAAACCAACTCAAATACTCCTTGACTACCACCATGTCAAATTTCATTCAAATATCTCCAGTCGTTCAAAAGTTACAGAATTATTTCCAAAAAAAAAGCGTCCGTAAACCACTGTGTGCCGGCACGATAGAGCCTAAATGAAAGGAGCTAGATCACAGAAATTTTCAAAAATATATTTTTCATTTCTTGGAACATTTTGGTATTGAAATTGGGCGAAATCGCTTTAAATTTGACCATAAGTCCCGTATAATAATCGCTTATTTGCTAATAATTGTCAAATTATAGCAGATATGATGATTAGCACAGAAATTTTACATCATCGTTATTCAGCGTATAAAATTTAATCAAAATCGGTTTACATTTAACCATAGCTTCCATACGAAAAAATAAAGTCCTCTCCGTAAGAACTGAAATTATGCTCTATAAAGCGCTTATACTACCCGTGTTACAGTATAGTGCAGAATCATGGGTATTTGCACAGGAAGATGAAGCTATCCTTGGAGTGTTTGAGAAAAAAATCCTACAAAAAATATTTGGACCAGTCTGCGTCAACAATAAGTATCGACATCGATTGAATCATGAGCTGCTGACATAGACATAGTAAAACGCATTAAGCAACAGCGGCAAGAAAAGTGTTTGATAATGATCCTGAGGGAACTCGTAGAAGAGGGCGCCTAAAACTTCGATGGAAAAACCAAGTAGAAGAAAATCTTTCAAAACTTGGCATAAGAAATTGGGGAATATGCGCACAAGATAGAAGCGCATGGAAATCTAAAATATGCTCGGCCTTTGAACTAAACAGGTTGTTACTATAGGCCATTTAAGTAAGTAAGTTAAGTAAGTTCCATACGAAACATGAATTGCCCCTAAAATATACATAAATGGCAATAAATTATAAACTTTAATAGCTTAATTCAGCACAAGGAAATTTTATGTCAATGTCAGCCAGTGTACAAAATTTTGTCACAATCGGTCACCATTTGACCCTAACTCTCCCATATAAAAAACTTGCGGAAACATAAAAATACCAAAAAGATAGGGGGCTTCTGTCCGTATGTTCGTCAAATGTAAGCACGATAACGCCTCAACGAAAAGACCTAGAGGGACAATATTTTCGATATATTGAGAATGTTGTGTACTAAAAATCGGTTCATATTTGGTTTGAGCTAATGCTGATAAATTAAATAAAATTGTAATAGATATAATAAACTTTATTTAGAACAGAAAAGTTTTAGGCAATTATTGGTTCATATTTGACTATAGCTTTCATATAAAAACCACTCCTGGAAACAACTCAAATGCCACCAGTTTTGAATCATTTAAAAACAAGTAAGAAAGCGCTATAGTCAGTCAAGACCGACCATACTATACCCTTCATCACTTAGGTCAAAGGTTTTATTTTTCCTGTATAAAGTCAAATATTTGCTAAATTTTGCATTAAACAAACATTTTTTCAAAACTTATCTATTTAAGCCGTTTCCGTAATTTGGACTTATACATATGAGAGCTAGAGTCAAATGTGAACCGATTATCTCGAATTTTGGCAAATTGATTACAGTTGTTACAAAAATTATGTATGCAAAAAATAAACTCATTTTTATTATCTTTATATTTACGAGCGTTTTTGTGATTTTTTGTCTCATTTAGTGCGTTTTTGAAGAAGAGTTTGTATGGGAGCTATGGTCAAATGTGGACCGATTTCAACGAAATTTAGCACAGTGATTTTAGTTTATATAAACAGTATTTGTTTTAAACTTCACGAAAAATAATGATGTTTGTGGCCAATATATCAATTCCGGGAAATGGGACCTATGGGAGATACCATAAATAATGGACCGATTTTGACCCACTTCAATAGCCATGGTCCCATTATTAAAAAAATGATCTGTGCCAAATTTCATCAAATTATAATTATAAAGATAATTATCTTTAGAATTGCGACCTGTAGTTTGATTACAAGGTTTACATGGGGGTCTAGCCAGCCAGACGGACGGACGGACGGACATCGCTAAATCGACTCAGAAAGTGATTCTAAGCCTATTGGTATACTAAAGGGTCTTAGACAAATATTTCTATGCGTTACATACATCAGCACAAACTTATAATATCCTTTCCACCTATGGTGGTGAAGGGTATAATAAAATACGATATTTGGACACCAGATGTATTGGCTATATGAAATTTTATAAATATTTTCAATATCTTGGAAACGATGACAAATCGAAGCGAAATTTACAGATTTCTCAAAAGTTCAATAACTACACTCATAAAATTATGTAAGTAAATTTAACTTAAAATGTAATTTGAAATGAATAAATATTCATTTAAAAACCGGTCAACTGATTTCTCATTCAAATTCAATAAATATTTCATTTAAATTTAACTGACAAATATTTAAACTACATTTTCAGTTTTAAAAAGGGAATATTCAGTTGTTATCAAAAAATTACTGACAAAAATTTAAACTACATTTTTAGTATAAAAAACGAAAATTTTCATTTATTTTTAAAAAATTAAATGGTAAAAACTACGTAAAATTTCCGTAAAACGGACAAATTTCATTTGTTTTTGTAATTAACGTAACAAAAAAGACGAAACCATACAAAGGTTTTATCCTTTAAGGCATCAAAAAACCAAACAGACAAAACAAAGTTTGCTGTTTGCTTAGGCCATAAGATACTTAAGGAAAACCAATAATTCAACAAATACAAATTATATTTGATACAATAATTGAAAAAATATAAAAAAAACTAAACAACTGATATTTTCAAATGTTACGGATTTTTAGTTTTTTTTATAGGTTGTTTTTTAAACAAATGTATAAATATGTTAAAAATCAATTTTCATGTAAATTTAAATGAATATTCATTTGAAAACAACATAACCGAAAACTTCCTAAACAACAAACAATTAGTTACTGTAATAATTTCCTGAGTGTATAGATAACTAATAATGTGAACCGCCGTGGTATAGCAGGTTAGTCATCCGCCTAGCATACCAGAGGCCCAAGTTCGATCCCTGGCCAGACTCACTTGAAAAAATAAATTTCCAAAAAAAAAGCGGCGGCTCACCTCATAACTCAGCTAGCCACTGGTTATTGAGTATTAGGCTATGTAAAACTTCTCTAAATAATGCATTTGCCGTTCGGAGCCGGCGTTAAAACGTAGGTCCCTTTCAATGAGTCTAAAAATAGAATCGGATGCAGCTCATTAAAAATTCCTATACAAAACTTTCGATGTCGAAAAGATTCCTATAATAAACATTATATATCGAAAGATTTCTTATATAAAACTTTCCTATAAAAAAACGTTCAATATCAAAGCTATCCTATAGGTAACTTTTGAAACAAAAAGCTTTAAGCTAAAAAAACTTTCGATGTGGAAAGGTTTCCTATAATAAACTTTTGATATTGAAAGATTTTTTATAGAAAACTTTCTAAATCAAAAGATTTCTTACATAAAATTTTGGGACTGAAAACAACAGATTTATATCAACAGATTTCCTAAAGGTTACTTTTAATATCTAAAGCATTCTACTAAAAACATTCCATATCTAGAGCTTTCCAATATAAAAATGCCAATATCTAAAGATTTACCCCCCAATTCATAAACAAATTTTAAAATTATAAAGCTCTTATAATTTGAAATTTGTATGGAAAAATTGAATTATAAGCTTGCTATAGTTTTTTTTGTTTTTTGATTATGAATTAGGGGATTAGTATATAAATCTTTCGATTTCGAAATGCTTCCTAATAATAAATATGGAAAGATTTACTTTAGAAAACTTTTGATTTCCTTCATAAAACTGTGAATATCGAAATATTTCATATAGAAAACATTGCAAGTCAAACTATTAATAACAAAAGCTTTCCTATAGAAAACTTTTAATAACGAAAGATCTCTTGTATAAGTAGGGGGTATATTGATATGGTCATTCTGTTTCTAATTTCCTTAATATTGGCCGAAAAACCAAAATGAACGTCTGTCTGTCTGTTTCCGTCTGTTGAAAGACAGACGGACAGAAGCTTTCCTATGTAAAACTTTTAATATCGAAAGATCTCTTGTAGAAAGAAAACATTCGCCATGTAAAACTTTCCTTAATAAATTTAATTTGATCACTACAGAAAAAGCCTTAAGTAACATTTATGCTCTGAAATTAGAATACAAAAAGTCCTATGTCAATTTTGTTTTTTATATGTTTAAAATTTAAAAAAAGTTCTGAGAACCAATTTCGTGCTTTATTTTAAAAATAACCTGTATTTAAAAAAACGTAAAATTTTGTCAATTACTGTTTTAAATCAGTTTCTACCTTTTCCTGAAAAGTTTTAAATATGCAAGTTTGGGCCTTTCTATATGAGACCAACGATATTTCCCATTCCATACCAAATAAATACATTACAAATCAATTAGTTGAAATGTTAAATAGCTAAAGATAAAACCAAGTTCTTAATGTTTTCTTTTGAAACCAAAAAGGTTTCAATATTTGGAGAACTGTCAACAAAATTATAAAATGCATAAAGTAAATCCCTTTTTAAATGGCCTACATTACAAATTAAGACAAAACCGAATTGTAATTTACTCTGTTAACAAAACTCCTACAACTTTATTAAGATAAATATGAAAGAAAAAAAGTCACCATGAATAGAAAATACCATAAGTAGACTTAAACAAAAGCATCTTGACAAAGGCATCATATTTCTTATGACAGCCTGAGATGAGGACAAAACAATAAGTTGACGATGGTAAAACATTCATACACATTTAGATATATTTTTCTGTAAATACCCTGTCGGAGATCAAACTAGTACTTTACTAGTACTTAACTAGTACCAAAAGTACCAGTACTAGTTCCCAACTGTAAACTTTCCTATACCATCTTAATGTTCAAATTAGCATTGAGTGTGTTTAGAAAATTACTAGTACCATAGGTTCTAGTAGTGCACTAGTACAATTTGGTACAATTAGTAGCAATGGAACCAGTTTAATACTAGTACTAATGTATGTAAAAAGTCCCCATATTGTGGTCCCTTTTTCCTTTGTTCCCCTGGTAAAAATTACCCTTAATTATAAATTTTTCAATAGTTTTATTTATTAGAATAATTTAAAAAAATATTAAATTTAATCATGCGTTTTAGGTGTTCAATTTCAGCGTTTTCATTGCTTTCCATATTTTCTTTTTCTAATTTTCCCAAACGGTTGGTTGGTCTTTTGTAGTTGCAAGGCTTTTCTCAAGACGATATCGGGACTATCGGTAAATACAGCAATAGCATCTAAATAATTAAACATGAGTATGCGGAATTTTACGATTACGCACTGGATTTAAGATTAGATTTTTTTTACATACCTATTCTTCTAATATCCTTGACTCCCAATGGAGCATAGGGCGTTAATACCTATTATTTCTGTTTTGAAATTCTGCTTTCCATGCGTACCAACAACGTTAAATTCATTTTTATTTTAATTTTTTAAAAACTTTCTATTTTTTTATTGTTTTTTATATATTCTATTTTTTAATTTTTTGTTGACAAAAACCAAACTTCAATACAAAATTGTCGTAGGCTTGCCAAGTTATTTATTTTATAACGGAATGTTTAAAGTCTTTTAATTGATATAGCAATCCTTTTTAATAGAGAAAAGCCGATGAATAAAATTACGTTTTGTATTTAAGTATTTTATTCTTAATTATATAAATAGAACAAAATATACTTAAATAAATTTTAAAATCAGTACCAAAACAGATATAGACGAATTTTTGTTCCATTAAACAAAATTCTATCGATCTGCAAGTGGAGCACTAAATCCACTTCTAGAACTAGTACTTTTCTACTAAAGTTTCAACTCCGTTTGCACTAGTACTTGCTGTAGTAGAAAATTACTAGTAACTTTTAGACAATTGACACTCAATCTCCTACAGGGTACTAACAATGTATAATAGTAAAAAAAAAGACTACAAGTTGCAACAAACTGAGACACAAGCCAATTTAAGCAAGTGAGTAAAACAAAACGCACACTTATTTGTTAAGGCAGGGATGGAAACTTAAGGATTTTAAAATAAAGCAGAATAAGCTTCAAAAATAGAGTTTAAATCTTTATTGGTTTGTACATACTAAGAGAATTTTTAGAATACTTTCGGTCAAAAACTCTAAAATTCAAAATTTCAATTATCCATCCCTGCTTTAGGAACCACAAAATCAACTTAAGGAACAGACAAGCCAACTATATCAAAAACTTTAATAACAAAATAACCATAAATGTTATTAAAAGCGCATTTTAAAACCACAAACAATAAAGTGCAGCGCTCAAATTTCCTAGTCCAAATACAATACCCCTGTATCTTTACTAGAAGTGTCTTTCATCGTTGCACCATAAAAATAATAACGAAGAAGATGATGGCTTATAAAATGCCAATAAACAAGAAATTTTCACAGCATGTGGGTGCTACAATACAAAATGCGATACAATGCAATAAAACGAATTGAAGTTACGAACAAAAAAAAACAATAGCCGCAAAAAAAACTATAAACGAACTTGCAACACTTGTCAAAATGTGTTGAAAAGTGGTAAAAGCGGCAATAGACAATCGCCACACATAGAGAGAGAAAAATACAAAATCTTGATAAAAAGATCTTCTAACAAATTCATAGAAAGTCACACACATTTTCTTCTATGAAAATGGTAAAATAAAAGAAGAAAATTGGCTTTCTTGAGCTTAGTTTTTTTCCAGACTTGTTTTGATTAAAGAAACCGTCTTTTTAGTAAATTTTTAATAAAAGTATTTTCTTTTCTTTGTGAGCCTTAAGATTTTCTTTTATCGTTCCGGAAGCAATTGTTGAATTTGTTGTTATTGTTGGTAAACAAGATTGGAAATCTTAAAAAAATCACTTAATTTTAGTTCGAAAATATTGATTTTTAAATGAATGCTTTGGGATTTGTCCTTTTTTTCAAATAGAGCAGGATTTAATTTTTATCATTAACAACAGTAATAGTAATACACTTATATCAAAGTATGACTTTTAAACTTTCTGAAGAAGCTTTTCGATCAATGCCCCAGTAAAACTTTTTATTACCAAATAATGAGTTAAACAGTTAAACTATTGAACACGAACGACTTACTCATTCGCTGTATAAGTCATTACATTAACATGGGGATGTCATTGGAGGCAAGTACTTACCAATTTCAGAAAAGTAATGACTTGGGTAAGCAATTTGAAAGCAACAACAACAGCAACAACTTTTTTGTTGTTGTTTTATTAAAAACATATATTGTTAAACGAAATACAAAATTTTTTTATGATCCCATGGGGGCTCGAACCCAGACCCTCCGACTGCTAGGCAGAGACTCTTCCACTGAGCTACTTCATATGTTGAAAACTTAGCAACTTATAATTAATATAAACAATTTTTATTTTTAGATCCAAAGATTGACTCTTACTTACTTAAATGTTACAACCTGTTAAGGTCAAAGACCGAGCATATTTTAGAATTCCATGGATTTCGATCTTGTGCGAATATTCTCCAATTTTATAGCCAAGCTTTGAAAAATTTTCCTCTACTTGGTCTTTCTATCGAAGTTTCGGACATCCTTCTCTAACATTAGGTAGTGGGACATTTCAATTCTAATTTTATCCTCTTCATTGTATTTTTTTCAAGAGAGGGTTACTAGCCTGTAATCCTAACCCATTTTTATCGATCTTATGGGACAACTCTCGGAACATGTTAACTCACAATATTAATGGGTGTTAAACTATCTCCCCGGGTGATTCCATGAGATGAAGGATGACCCAGATAAGTTGGGCTTACCAAGTTAAGACCAATTAGAATCGTTTTTGGTATTCAACATCCCCTACATAATCAAAATTGACTCATGATGGTATTTTTTCATTAACGTGAGTTAGTTTTACAAATTTTTTTTACAGAAGATAATATTTAAGTTCTTAAAATTCAAAAATCATTTAAAAAGACTCTTTTAATAAAAAAAAAAACTAAAAAAAATTGTTGCCCTTGGTGGGATTTGAACCGGGGCCATTCAGTTTAAATTACCATCTTAATTACAAATAAGTACTTCTGTAATAACTTATTATTTATTCGGATGGTATGTTGTAGTCGTTACAAGGTAACCAGTTATCAGAGTACTTGCCATTACCAAAGTTTTGCTGGGTGATAGTACTTTCCACCAAATAGGGTAGGATAAGTGCAGGGGAATATTCTCCTCCATACAAATAAGGAACTTATTTTTTAAGACTTTTAAAGGAAAAGTCATTATGTAAGCAATCCCTTATAGAGTGTCTTAAAAAGAACTAGAGTTATAGTCTTACTTACTTAAATGGTCTATATTTACAACTTATTAAGGTCAAAGGTCGAACTTATTTTAGAATTCCAATTCAAGAACTCCATGCGCTTCGATAGTGTGCATATTCTCCAATTTCGTAGGTCAAGCTTTAAAAGATTTTCCTCTCCTTGATCTTTCTATCGAATTTTCGGACGTCCACTTTCACGAACTCACTTGGGAATGTTTTGGAATACTTTTCTTTCATCCATTCGCACAACATGTCTCAGCCAACGCAACCGCTGCTGTTTCATGCGTTTTACTATGTTGCACACTGTGACTTTCTTCACTTTTAGGTGGCCAAAATTCGAAAAAGTTAAGTTCGATGATCTTGGTGATTTTTTAGTACGTGGTAGTCAAGAGTATGTTTGATTTAAAAATGAGTTGACAAAAACAACAAAATCAATAACAATGAATCAAACGGCTTTCAAAAGTTTAGTATAAGAAAATTGTAAAAAAAAATAAGAAAGTGCCATAGTCGGTCAAGCCCTACCATACGATACCCATTGCCACTAAGGTCAAATGTGTTGTTTCCTGTATAAAGACATAATTTTGCCATATATTTGCTAAATTTTGCCATCATACAAACATTTTATGAAAACTTATATATTTAAGCTGTTTCCGTCATTTGGACTTATATGAGAGCTAGGGTCAAATGTGGACCGATTATCTCGAAATTTGGCGAATTACAGTTGTTACAAAAATTATGTATGCAAAAAATAAACTCAAAATTCTCATTATCTTCAGACTTACGAGCTTTTTAGTGATTTTTGTCTCATTTAGTGCGTTTTGACAGAAGTTTTTATATGGGAGCTATGGTCAAACGTGGACCGATTTCAACGAAATTTGGTACAATGATTTAAGTTTATATTTATAAGCAGTATTTGTTTCAAATTTCATAAAAAATATTGATATTTGTGGCCAATATACCAATTCCGGGAAGTGGGACCTATGGGTGGTACCATAAATAATGGACCGATTTTGACGAATTTCAATAGCCATGGTCCCACTATCAAAGAAACCTGTACTTGATTACATGGCTTAAATGGTGGTCCAGCCAGACGGACGGACTGGCATCGACTCAGAAAGTTATTCTAATCCTATTGGTATACTAAAAGCTGGGTCTAAAACAATATTTTATGCGTTACATACATCAGCACAAACTTATAATACCCTTTTTCCGTTAATTTTCGTTAATTTTAATTTGAAATTAAACCACCCTTTGGGGTACCTGTCCTGAACCACATTTGTCACCTATTTTTATTGTTGGTGTTGAATCCGCAATTCTTAATGGAACTTGATGAAATTCATCACACGTCTATAAGTTGATCTAAAAAAGAGGTCTACTTATTTTTATTGAAATCGGTTAACTCCTTAGGTGCCTGTCTTGTACCCCCATTTTTCATCAATTATTTTTTTAATGTATAAGCCGCAATTTGAAAAAATTCGGGACACGTCTGTTAATTGATCCTAGTAAGAGTTATACTAGTTGAGATCCCTTGACTGTACGATACCTGCCCATTTTTCACTTAATGTCTATTAAATTATTATAAGTTTGTGTTGATGTATGAAACGCAAAGAAATATTTACTTTAGACTTACCTTTTAGTATACCAATAGACTTAGAATCACTTTCTGAGTCGATTTAGCGATGGATGGACCCCATGTAATCAAACTACAGATCGCAATTCTAAAGATAATATAATGAAATTTAGCACAAATAATTCTTTTGATAGTGGGATCATGGCTATTGAAATTCGTAAAAATTGGTTCATTATTTATGGTACCTCCCATAGGTCCCAATTCCCATAACTGATTATCTATAACACCCATTTATTATCCCCTTTTACGCTTTAATTATACAATCATTTCTGGAAAATTGTATACCATTTGAAAGGTATTTTTCCGTAGATCAGACGAATCTATACTTTATTAAAATCGGTTCAGTTTTTAAAAATCGGTTTGGTATTCAAAAATCTTACTAACACAATAAAGAAAACTCACATGCATATGAAATTCACTATTAAGAATCAAACAAAAGAAATTGTATGCAAACATGTTTTCTTTTGTTTTTGTTATTTTTGGTGAGTGATGAGAATAAAAGAGTATATTTGCGGGGAGACAGTGGTAGACAAAGACAAAAATAAAGAGTATTTTATTTCAATTAAATAAATGTTTTTGTTTTGTAAAATAATAGCAACAAAAATTATTGGTATTGTTTTTATTATTTGTGGTGAGGGAGTGAAAGACAAAATTAATATTTTGGAAGATTTGACAAAAAAAAGTGCTTAAAATGTAAACCTTTCAAATTTGTATTATTTGAAGTTAAATTTTTATGGAATTTTGTTTATTGGGTTGGTTTATTGGTATAAAATCTTCGAGTGATTGAGGAATAAATGTTGTGTTAGAAAATTAAATAATATTGCAGGGAAGGGCAATGAAATCATTAAGAGCTATTTTACAATGAACATTTTTTTAAGAGTCACAGTAGTAAAGAGTTGGAAAAGATCATTGTGACTTATACCCAAAAAGGATGTTACCGATTAAAAAAACTGTCTTTTGAAAGAAAGTTTATAATAATTACAGATTATTATCAAGAAAAGGAATTAAATGATCAAATGTAAATTAAAAACTGATTAATGTTTAGAAAATGCTATAATATCAGGAAGGAATATTAAAAGGCAAATCTTACATTGCGACTGGAATGGTTTAAACTGTAAGCTTCTACAGATTCCAAGTACTTCGTGGTTATCGCGGTTAATTATGCAGTAAAATGATAATAAATTTGAAATATTAGGATCTTTGTTAAAAAGTTAAATAAGACCTTGATTTCTCCATCATTTTTGTCAGTCCGTTAGTAACGCTTACAAGTTTATCTGTTCATCAACGCAACGCAAGTTGTTTTGATAAGAGCTACTAAGTCTAACACTTTTTCCTTCTCATTCACTTCTGAAGATGCAAAAACAGTTTATTATGGAATATCTTGAATCTGTAAACCTTTCGAGAGCTACACAATTTTTAATTATAGTTTTGCCAATTCGACGCTCTGTTGTATGGAGTGACATAGAAATCAATGAGATCAATTTCTCACATATCCGTTTAGACCGAGCAATTTTAAAAACTTGCTACATCGACACTGTCATTGTTGACTTAAAGCTCTGATTGTATGAGTTTTCTTTTTATAGAGAAGTAGCACTCAGGCAAATACTGCCTATTCTCTTCTGCCTATAGAGAAGAGAAAGGTATATCTATTTTTAGAACAGTGAAGTTGCGCCATTTGTTGTTATTTAGACGCATTTTTTTGTTTTACAGCCAATTTTATTTATTGCTGTAGTCTTACTGCCGACGGAAGATGCTGTGGTAATTAATAATTTTAATTATGTTATCATTGACTCCCAGTGGAGCATAGGGCCTTAAATTTAATAGAAATTAATAATTACAGAAATTGTTGTTGCCAACTAAGCCACAGCACGGGAAATTTGTATTCACAATGAACTAGATGACGGTCGATTGCGTCGACCGCAGGATACGCTAGTTTGGCAACAAAAATCAATATTTTTCATAAAATTAAAAACCAAAATTACTGTACCAAATTTTGGTAAAATCAGTCCACATTTGACCATAGCTCCCATATAAACTCTTCTGTCAAAACGCACTAAATAAGACAAAATTCAGTAAAACGCTCGTAAGTCTGAAAATAATGAGAATTTTGATTTTTGTAAAAACTGTAATGAACTTGCCAAATTTCGAGATAATCGGTCCAAATGACGGAAACATCTTAAATATATACATAGGTCTTGAGAAATTATTTGTATGAAGGCTAAATTTAGCAAATATTTGTTTTTATACAGGAAAAAGAGCATCTTTGACTTTATTGGTGAAGGGTATAGTATAGGCGCGCTTGACCGACTATAGCACTTTTTTTTATTTATTTATTATTAATATTTGTTTTTATATTATTAATATTTGTTTTTATACAGGAAAAAGAGCATCTTTAACTTTATTGGTGAAGGGTATAGTATAGGCGGGCTTGACCGACTATAGCACTTTCTTACTTGTTTTGGTTAAAATCCATCCACTCTTTGAAGTACCTGCTTTGGACCCCATTTTTCACTTATTTTTATTCTCAATATAAGCCGCAATTCTCAACACAATTTGATGAAAGAGCTCTACTATTTTTGGTTGAAATCCGTCGACTCCTACGGGACTTACACTTAAATTAAATTTGATTAAAAAGATACGCATAAACGCAACACTTTTTGATTAAACTATACAATTTATGTCACTTTTTACCTCTGCGAAGGGTAGTCATCTTGTCGTGATGCAGGGGCTTAAGCGTAATGAACTCTAAGGCTATGCTGGGGGAGATTGGTATCATCGCTATCTCCGGCAGGGTCACCCATACCAGACAGGCTTAGAGGGAGCGCACTACTAAGAACTACCCACCCACCCTCTCCCTACTGGCGTCTGTTTACCCATATTGGGCGGCCAGGTGGGACACCCTGTTTTGCCCCATATGTTTCCCATGTACGGCACCATGGGGTATGGCGGCAGAACTGTCCGTTTTGGATCTTCGATCCTTGATTTAGGTCCGTCCGGCAAACCAAATCCACAGAGCGTCTGTTTCCCATATTGGGCGGCTCTGTGGTCTGCGTCTGATCCCCAGTGGGGAGGCAGTTTAATTCAGGTCTTGGTAGCAAGGATAAAATACGAAATATTTTAATCATGAAACCCCCCCAATGTCCAAAAAATTATGCCCCCTGTATCCGGTCGAGGGCTTCATAATCTCCGGAGACCCAGTTCCACCGGTGCCTGTCCCGGGCTGTGTGGAATGGTGTGCGACTGGGACTACATCGGCTCAAAGCTCTTCGTCTAGCTTGGTGGCGACACCTGGCCAAGCTAGTCTGCCGACCACAGGTTCGAAGGTTAGTCTGGTGAAAGCACCTATTCAGGCTGGCCGAAAAACTGGTGCTACTGTAACTGGTGTGGGAAAGAAGACTGTCAAATCCAGTCCTTCCCGCACAAAAAAATCGCCTGGTAAAGGCAAATTACTCTTTGAAGTACCTCTTAGCCATGCTGCGAGTACTTCTAAAGCCGCAATGGCCAAACCCCCTGCTTCGGGTAAATCCCAAGTGCTTCCTGAGGAATCGTGATCCCATGTTCAGATTCCCCACCTGCACACACCCCTAGGAGTCAAGGAGATGCGAATAATTCTTCCTCTCTGAAAACTCCTATCCCTGCAAAGGGGACCGGGACTAAACCCTCGGATCCCCTATCTGATCGTCCTAAGAAGCACATTTCTCCGGCTAGAAGGGCTTTTCTTCAACGGCGCGCAGCCGAGCGGAAATTGCAGCAGCTTGGCGACAAGCCTGCTGACTCCCTTACTCCTGAGGAGATTGCGGCGAAGGACAGGGCTATAAAGACTCTGGCTGAACTCCCGAGCAAGGTCACCTCAGCACCGAAAGGTGTGCCTAAACGGCAACGTTCTGAGGAGGACCACTCGTTAAGCCAGCAGCCTGGGGCTAAACGTCCTAAACCCTCTGTCATGATGGACAGATCCTTTAGCGAGATTGCCAAGGGTAAGCTCGTTAAGGCCATCATTGACAGGGGTAACCCTGACGGGTCAATTACCACCGAAAGGTGGGACTTGATCCAAGTCAAACTGGTGGGGGTTTTCATCAGGGTCCTTAGGGAAAACCCTGGTCCCCCTCCAGACTGCGACGACGCTGGCTGGTTCCAGGGTCGCGTTAAGCTGATGGCATGCCATAATGAGAGGTCCGCCTTTCTCTTGAGAGAGGCGATCCGGCTCATTGAAGGTATATGGGATGGAGCTAGTCTCGACGTGGTTTCTCGTGAAGAGATTCCACGTAGGCCTAGATCCACTGCCCTTGTACGCGATGGTGTGTCATCTAAGGAGGAGATCCTAGAGCTCCTTAGACTCAGCAACCCCAATCTTCCTGTCCATGATTGGAGGGTAGTAAAGGTTTCTGAGCCTAAGGATTCTCTTAGAAGGATCACTGTTGTCCTGACCCAGGAATCCCTGGAGCCACTTCGGCAGATGCGTTGGAAGATTCTCTACGGTTTCGAGAAAATCATCCTACATGTCTACCGAGGTGACGACAAGGGTCCCGAAAAGCAGGATGACAGTGTACCGGATACCCTCACCAAGGACGACGTACCTTCCGGTTCATCTGCTCCTCCCACTTCCCAGCTGAGCCCAGGCTCCCTGAGTATTGTGGATGAGGAGATGGACGAGGAATTGGACGAGGAAGCCCTCCTGAACCCCGATCTAGACGACGAGGATCAGGATGACTTCAACGTCACGGTTATCCCCCTCTTCGAGAATGATGAAGATTACTCAAATTAATCTTCATCATTCTAAAGCGGCCTCAGCCGCCCTGCTCCTTCGCGTTTCCGAACGCAAGGAGGAGCTAGTGATAATCCAGGAACCTTGGATCGTAGGAGACAGGATTCGTGGATTATCACTAAGAGGCTACAAGCTAATACACGCCAGTGGATCAGGTAGGCTGCGGGCATGTATTTTAGCTAAAAGCACTTTAAACGTCTTCATTCTATCTGATTTTAGTGATGAAGACACGGTAGTGGCTGCATTGGAAACCAGCGCAGGCCCTACACTGATCGCCTCGTGTTACATGGGCCATGACCAGATTGAACCTCCACCCAACAATTTGGTCAGGAAGACAGTGGATATGGCTGTCAGCAGAAATCTGCCGCTAATAATAGGTGCGGATGCAAATGCCCATCACACCATCTGGGGCAGCTCTAACATTAATGAAAGAGGTGAGTCTATTTTTGATTTTCTTCTTCGTAGCAGTTTAGATGTTGTCAACACAGGGTCAGAACCCACCTTTGTAGTAAGCAATAGGCAAGAGGTTCTTGATATTACTTTGGTAAGCTCTTTGCACCATAATCTAATTAAAAACTAGAGAGTATCAAATGATTGCTCCTTTTCCGATCACAGGTATCTTGAATTCGAACTTCAGTTCACACAAGATAAACCAACACCCTTCTTAAATAGGAAGAGAACAAACTGGGACATGCACAAAGAATCCCTCTGTCGACTCTTGCCCACTGTACCGCATATAGACTCTTGCGAAGACATTGATCTAGCTGTCAACACACTGACCAATGCCTTTCAGCAAGCTACAAATCAAGCTTGTAAGAAAATCACCAGGAAAGGTAAATGCAAACCACCCTGGTGGTCACCCGACATTGAGAAGATACGCAAGGAATGTCGACGTCTGTTTAACGAAGCTAAGAGGACATCCAACTGGGTCCCCTACAAAGCTTCAGTTAACAGATTTAAAAATGTCGTCAGGAACGCGAAGAGGCAATCGTGGAGAAATTTCTGCAGCGGCGTGGAAGGATCTTCCGAGACTAGCCGACTTCGTAAAATCCTGACCTCCTCTCCCTCCGTCACTGGTTACATTCAAAAAGCCTGTGGCAACTGGACCACCAGTAGTTATGAAACCCTTGAGGTCCTCATGGGCACACACTTCCCTGGATGCAGTGCTCTGCATCGCGAGCCAGTGTCCAGTAACTCGACTGTCATCGGGTCCTCACCCATCCTCATTGATAGAGGAAAAATCAAGTGGACTCTTGACAGTTTCAAACCATATAAGTCAGCGGGTCCGGATGGAATCATCCCAGCTGACCTTCAGCATAACGCTGAGACTATAACTCCCTGGCTCATCAGGATTTTTATGAGCTGTCTTAAATTCTCATATATACCGGAATCCTGGACCAGATGTGAGGTAGTATTCATCCCTAAAGCGGGTAAAGCTAGCCACACAAAATCGAAGGACTTCAGACCAATCAGTCTCAGCTCCTTCCTTCTTAAAACTTTAGAACGCATTATTGATGTTCACTTACGATCATCAATCAATCCACGCTTTCTCTCTAAATCACAGCACGCCTACAATAAAGGTAAGTCTGTTGAAACAGCACTCCACTCACTTGTTAGTTCCTTAGAAAAATCACTTGAGTTCGGCGAATTTTCACTGGTTGCCTTTCTAGATATAGAGGGAGCCTTTAATACTATTAAGCCCACGTCGATTACTTCGGCAATGGCGGATATAGGAGTTGATGACTCTATCATCTCTTTTATTGGAAAACTTCTTTCCTATAGAATTATTTTCTCTACCTTGGGAAAAGCTACAGTATATAAAGTAGCATACCGAGGTACTCCTCAGGGGGGTGTTTTATCTCCCCTGCTCTGGAACCTTGCCATCAACAAATTGTTAATGGAATTGGACTCTCTGCGCTTTAAAACTATTGCTTACGCAGATGATGTCGCTATTGCAGTTTCGGGCAAGTACCTAAACACTATCTCGCAGCGACTCGAAGTCGCTCTCGCCACACTTACTGAATGGAGCGTTTCCAATGGCCTGGGAGTTAACTCCGCCAAAACGGAACTCGTTCTTTTCTCTAGGAAATACAAGATTCCCCAGTTCAACCTTCCAAAGCTTGATGGAACGGAACTGGTACTCACGGATCATGCCAAATACTTAGATGTGATCCTGGACTCTAAGCTGTCCTGGAACTTAAACACCCAATCTATGATGTCTAAGGCTTCCATTGCACTATACTCGTGCAGAAGAGCTCTAGGAAATACGTGGGGCCTATCCCCTTCCAATACAGCCTGGCTCTTCGAAATGGTTGCTAAACCCATTCTCATGTACGGCGCTCTTGTCTGGTGGCCTGCCCTAAACAAGGCTAATCAGCGAGGACTTTTTATTAAGATCCTTAGATCTGCTGCTCTCATGATTACGGGTGCTTTAAGGACTACTCCTTCAAAGGCACTCTTTACCATGCTTAATTGGCTTCCGGCTGAGCTAATGGCCCAATTAGTAGCCCTCAACTCAGCTATCAGGTTAAAAACCACCGGTGAATGGTCTACTTCGTCTCTAGGCCACACCACTATTCTGGAGAAACTTAATCTCCCTGATAATATAGACTACTGTATTCCCTCACCCGCTTTCGAGCAATCCTTCACTGCGGATATCTCAGGGGCCCATAACGCTTTTAGTGAAGAGACCCTGGTTATCTATTCGGATGGATCCAAATCGTCACGTGGTGTGGGTGGGGGCTTCTTTATCCCATCATTTGGGATTAAAGTGAAATTCAAGCTCCCTAAACAATGCAGCATTCTTCAAGCTGAAATTTCAGCTATTTATAGGGCGAGCAAGTGGCTCACGTACCACCGAGTATATCCTAACGATATTCGTTTCTGTACAGATAGTCTTGCCGCCATTCATTCCCTTTCATCGGTCTACACGACATCCGTTCTTACCCGTGAATGCCGGGCGTCTCTAAATGAGATGGCGAGACATTCCAACATTGAACTTTTCTGGGTACGTAGTCATAGTAATGTACCAGGCAACATCATAGCGGATAACCTAGCAAAAGATGGTGCTCTTCTTAGTCAAGAAAACACTGATCAATTCATAGGTATTCCGCTCTCAGCATGCAAATTGCTCATAAAGCAGTTAATTTTTAGGTCCGCACAGACCAACTGGTCCACAGAAAGTACCTGTACGATCTCCAGACTTACATGGCCAACTTACGACAGTAAGCGCTCTGCAATCCTGGTCAGCTTTTCGCGCCATAGACTTCGCACCCTTATTTCAGTACTCACAGGACACTGTCTTATAGGTATACATGCTAGAAGACTTAATCTTCAAAGCAATGACTACTGCAGAAGTTGTCACAATGCAGAGGAGGAAGAAACAATATCCCACTTCCTCTGTCACTGCCCAGCACTTGCTGAACTTAGAACCCTCCATCTAGGATTCCCATTTCTGCACGATCTATCAGAGATCTCGAACATCAATATTCGTAAAATAGGCTCTTTTATCGATGCATCAGGCTGGCTCTAACTGAGCCTCTTACTCTCGGTAGTTTTAAGAATTTAATTTTCTCTATCCTTGCAGGAATTACAAAGGGACCTCTTTATGGACCCAAGTGAGGTGGACCTTACAGTCTGCATCCTGCCTAACCTAACCTAACCTATGTCACTTTTTAGAAAAAATTGAACTTTGTTCTACGATCGGTAAATTTTGGTGAATTTTTTTCCGCTCAATCTAAAGAGGAGACTTTAACATTTACATGGTTATGGTTGGATCACCGAGCAAAACCGAGCCAACTTAGTTATTGTCCAAAGAAAAATGAAAATACTAAATTTTGTAGAGCTTTCTTGATTTCCTGATATCTTCCAAACTATATACGGTATTAAGTTAGTTTCTTTTGCGGACTAAAACCGAGGTTATTTATATGAATTAAATCGATATCACGATTAAAGCTGTGATAATAAATAAATTCGAAATATGGGCTACTGAGTTTAATGAAAAATTTCATCACTTTTCGTTTTAGAACATTAAGCATATTTCAATGCCTTTTTTATAACACATAATATAATTTTTTCTTGAAAGCAATTATTGATTTCTAATAACTAGACTCTTCTCTAAAGAAAAATGGCTTTTTTGCAGCAGATATACCATAGTGCTACGCACAGTGGTTTGAAGCAAAAAAAAGTGATAATAAATCTGTATCCTATAAACTGTAATTCTGATTGCATCAGTATGTATTAGAGAATTGTTAAGGAGTGTACAAGTTTTCTGAATTTCGAATTAATGTTACCTTGTATTTTCACAGACCATGTCAAAAGTAAAATAGCTTTTGGAAAGTGAAGCTTTTTCAATTATGGCCCAATATGACAGAGTCGCACTAACACGCCTTTGATGTAAAATAAATACTTTTTCTATAACAATTAAGAAAATCTATAAAAACATATTCAAGTAATTTGAACAAATTGTCTTAGAGCTTTTTTTAAAAAAGACTTATTTATAAATGAAAAAATTACCAAAAAAAATTACAAAACACCTGAAAATACATAAGTTGTGTCATAATTAACATAAAACTAAATAAAACAAAATGGTTTTTAAATAATTTTTCGAAATTTGTACTTTAACCGTCATAAATTCTGCCCTTAATAAAACCGAAAATTAAAACTATTTGATTTTTGCCCATATAATTATTTAGTACCTGGTTGACCGAGCCTTGCTCGGAACTTTATGATAAGCATTTTGTGCAAATATTCGGTTAATTTCGAATTATTTTATTTATTTTTTCCGATCAACACATAGTTTGCATAGTTTACAGATTAACTCACTTTGAAAAATTTTAGAAATTGGTCATACCAACAGAAACCTCCGTCGACTCATGCGCAACAACTTTGCTAAATATTATAGCCTAATCAAATGCACAGTTTACGATTTATTTCATTATTAGTAATTTTCAGTGGCGCCACCTGAAGTTGTACATACCAACTTAGAAACCTTCGTCTGCCTATGCGTAAGAACTTTTCTAATGATTATAACATGATCAAATGCACAGATTACGATTTAATTCATTTTGAGTAATTTTCAGTGGCGCCAACTGTTGGACTTTGGTCATTCCCATTAATAAACCTTCGTCGGCTTATCCGCAACAACTTTACCTAAGATTATAGCATGATTAAATGTACAGCTTACGATAAAATTGACTTTGAGTAATTTTCAGTAGCGCCACCTGTCGGAAATTATTCACACCAACTAAAAAACCTTTGCCGGCTCATGCGCTACAACTTTGCTAAAGATCATAGCATGATCAAATATACAGTTTACGATTTAATTAATTTTTAGTAGTTTTCAGTGGCGCCACCTTACGGAAATTAGTCTTACCAACTTAAAAACTTTTGCCGGCTTATCCGCAACATCTTAGCTAAAGAGCATAATATGATCAAAATAACAGTTTACTATTCTATAAAGAACATACATACAAAACATTCATTTGTTTAAAAGTTATAACATTACTCATTTTCCCCCTTTTTATCCACTAAGTTATCATTTTATCCCATTTTTCCCCAAAATCAAAAAAGTACCAAGTACGTGTTCAATATTTCTCTCACATTTATTGACTGCTGTACAAAGTTCCTTTCTATATTCTTTGGTTAAAAATATAAGAGTGGGTTAAAAAAGTACCAAAAAAACTATTTTCACCCTTTTTTACCCCCTATTGGACATAGTTTCGAAAAAGTACCAAACACCTGTCCGCTTATTTTTATAGCTGTCTAAAACGCAATTAATTAATTTTGTTTCTATACCTATTACTTTAGGAGATATAAAGTTTTCGATTTTTTCCCCTTTTTACCAGTTTTACCCTCTTAGAGGCAAAGGTTCCAAAAGTCCCTTCTTCTTATACCTACACATCAAAAAAGGTACCCACTGTCCAAATTTTATCAAAATCGTTAGAGCCGTTTTCGAGATAGCCATTCTATATATATATATATATATATATATATATATATATATATATATATATATATATATATATATATATAAATATATAGTACCTGGTAGACCGAGCCTTGCTCGGAGCTTTATGATAAGCATTTTGAGGAAAATTTTAAAGTTTTTATATATTTTATATTATGAAGTGCTAAAATAAATTTAGAGGAAAGACATTGTAGAAATATTCAGTTAATTTTGATTTATTTGATTTATTTTGTCCGACATACACATAGTTTGCATAGTTTACAGTTTAACTCATTTTGAATAATTTTGGAAATTATTCATATCAACAGAAACCTCTGTCGACTCATGCGCAACAACTTTGCTAAAGATTATAGTCTGATCAAATGCACAGTTTACGATTTAATTCATTTTGAGTAGTTTTCTGTGGCGCCACCTGTCGGACTTTGCTTATTCCAATTCATAAACCTTCTTCGGCTTATCCGTAACAACTTTGCTGAAGATTATAGCATGATTTAATGTACAGCATACGATTAAATTGACTTTGAGTAAATTTCAGTAGCGCTACCTCTCGAAATTTCTTCATACCAACTAAGAAACCTTCGTCGGCTCATGTGCAACAACTTTGCTAAAGATTGTAGCATGATTAAATGTACAGATTACGATTAAATTGACTTTGAGTAAGTTTCTGTAGCGCCACCTGTCGGAAATTATTAATACCAACTAAAAAGCCTTCGTCGGCTCATGCGCTACAACTTTGCTAAAGATCATAGCATGATCAAATGTACAGTTTACGATTTAATTAATTTTTAGTAATTTTCAGTGGCGCCATCTGTCGGAAATTAGTCTTATCAACTTTAAAACCTTCGCCGGCTTATCCGCAACATCTTCGCTAAAGAGCATAACACAATCAAATTCACAGTTTACTATTCTATAAAGAACATACATACAGACAAACATTCATTTGTTTAAAATAATACTAATTTTTCCCCCTTTTTATTCCCTAATTTCTAAAAGTTCCATATGTATATTTGGTACTTTTTTGGTGCCAATTGAATTCGGTACATTTTTTTAAAACGCATTTAACATAATGTATAATGTTCCTATTCATATTACTTTGGAGATGTTAAGTTATCATTTTATCCCTTTTTTACCCATTTTGGATCCAAAATCAAAAAAGTACCAAATACGTGTTTCATGTTTTTTTACATCTATTGATTGCAGTACCAAGTTTCTTTCTATATTCTTTAGTTTAAAATATAAGAGTGGGTTAAAAAGGTGCCAAAAAAACTATTTTCACCCTTTTTTACCCCCTATCGGACATAGTTTTAAAAAAGTACCAAACACCTGTCCGCTTATTTTCAAAGCTGTTTAAAACGTAATTGTAATTTTGTTTCTATACCTATTTCTTTTCGATTTTTCCCCTTTTTACCCGTTTTTACCCTCTTAGAGGTAAAAGTTCCAAAAGTCCCTTCTTCTTCGACCTGTACATCAAAAAAGATACCCACTGTCCAAATTTTATCAAAATCGTTAGAGCCGTTTTCGAGATAGCCATTCTATATATATATATATATATATATATATATATATACAATTATTGCTCGTTTAAAAATATAAGATATATATATATATAGTACCTGGTTGACCGAGCCTTGCTCATGTTAAGCATTTTGAGGAAAATTTTAAAGTTTTTTTATATTTTATATTATAAAGTGCTAAAATAAATTTAGAGGAAAGACATTGTAGAAATATTCAGTTAATTTTGAATTATTTGATTTATTTTGTCCGGCCAACACATAGTTTGCATAGTTTACAGTTTAACTCATTTTGAATAATTTTGGAAATTATTCATATCAACAGAAACCTCCGTCGACTCATGCGCAACAACTTTGCTAAAGATTATAGTCTGATCAAATGCACAGTTTACGATTTAATTCATTTTGAGTAGTTTGCAGTGGCGCCACCTAAAGTTGTTCATACCATATAAGAAACCTTTGTCTGCTTATTAGTAACAACTTTGCTTATGATTATAACATGATCCAACGCACAGTTTACGATTAAATTCATTTTGAGTAACTTTTTGTGGCGCCACCTGTCGGACTTTGCTCATTCCAATTTATAAACCTTCTTCGGCTTATCCGTAACAACTTTGCTGAAGATTATAGCATGATTAAATGTACAGCACACGATTAAATTGACTTTGAGTAAATTTCAGTGGCGCCACCTGTCGAAATTTCTTCATACCAACTAAGAAACCTTCGTCGGCTCATGTGCAACAACTTTGCTAAAGATTGTAGCATGATTAAATGTACAGACTACGATTAAATTGACTTTGAGTAAGTTTCTGTAGCGCCACCTGTCGGAAATTATTCATACCAATTAAAAAGCCTTCGTCGGCTCATGCGCTACAACTTTGCTAAAGATCATAGCATGATCAAATGTACAGTTTACGATTTAATTAATTTTTAGTAATTTTCAGTGGCGCCATCTGTCGGAAATTAGTCGTAAAAACTTTAAAACCTTCGCCGGCTTATCCGCAACATCTTCGCTAAAGAGCATAACATGATCAAATTCACAGTTTACTATTCTATAAAGAACATACATACAGACAAACATTCATTTGTTTAAAATAATACTAATTTTTCCCCCTTTTTATTCCCTAATTTCTAAAAGTTCCATATGTATATTTGGTACTTTTTTGGTGCCAATTGAATTCGGTACATTTAAAACGCATTTAACATAATGTATAATGTTCCTATTCATATTACTTTGGAGATGTTAAGTTATCATTTTATCCCTTTTTTACCCATTTTGGCTCCAAAATCAAAAAAGTACCAAATACGTGTTTCATGTTTCTTTTACATCGATTGATTGCAGTCCCAAGTTTCTTTCTATATTCTTTAGTTTAAAATATAAGAGTGGGTTAAAAAGGTGCCAAAAAAACTATTTTCACCCTTTTTTACCCAATATCGGACATAGTTTCAAAAAAGTACCAAACACCTGTCCGCTTATTTTCATTGCTGTTTAAAACGTAATTTTAATTTTGTTTCTATACCTATTACTTTAGGAGATATAGCGTTTTCGATTTTTTCCCCTTTTTACCCGTTTTTACCCTTTTAGAGGTAAAAGTTCCAAAAGTCCCTTCTTCTTCGACCTATACATTAGAAAAGATACCCACTGTCCAAAGAGCCGTTTTCGAGATAGCCATTCTATATATATATATATATAAATATATATATATATATATATATATATATATATATATATATATATATACAATTATTGCTCGTTTAAGAATATAAGATATATATATATATATATATATATATATATATATAGATATATACATACAATTATTGCTCGCTTAAGAATATAAGATAAGATTTCACTAGCCCAACACAAATAATAATGTATGTATGTATAGTGAAGGCTTTTTTCAGTCAATTATTCATGGAACAAGAGTAATCCTTAATTAATCCCATTGTCATGTTTATCTAAAAAATTAAAAAACTACACGAAAAGTCAAACAATGCAACAACAAACTAACTTCAACCCAAAAGATAATAATTAAAATAAAATCAAACCAATCCAAATGCACGCATGCGCACTAAATAAAGGGTAGTTTTTTCTATTAGATTCTGTTCAATTAAGCATAACAAATGCGCAAATGTAAATACACCAATTTTTGAAATTATTTCGAAAAATGGGGTGGTTTTATCAGAACACCGAAAAGTGTAGATAACAACGATGATACTGCTGCTAATACCCCTCATATGAATTTGATTAGATTTCAGGTTGTTTTTTGTCTCGTGTCCTTTTAGAAAAAATCTTGTTTGTTTTTTGTCATTGTCTCGAAAAAAATTTGAACATATGATAATTTCACATAAACATTTGATCAAGCGAGTTTAGTTGGATTATTTTGAGGTGGAGTGCGCTGGATGCGGGATAAACTTGCGTTTCAGTTGTTTTTTGTGGGTTGAGGTTTATTTTTTTTATTCAAGTTGTGTTGGCTTTATTTATTTTCATAATAAATCGTGGCTGTTTTAAGTGCTAGCAGTTAACCTTCCAATGTTGGCAATGAAAAATTTTGTAACAAAAAAATTTTAATAGAAAAGTTTTTATAACGAAAAATTTTTTTTAACGAAAAATTTTCTAAAGAACATTTTTTTAACGAAAAATTTTCTAAAGAAAATTTTTTTAACGAAAAATTTTCTAAAGAAAATTTTTTTAACGAAAAATTTTCTAAAGAAAATTTTTTTAACGAAAAATTTTCTAAAGAAAATTTTTTTAACGAAAAATTTTCTAAAGAAAATTTTTTTAACGAAAAATTTTCTAAAGAAAATTTTTTTAACGAAAAATTTTCTAAAGAAAATTTTTTTAACGAAAAATTTTCTAAAGAAAATTTTTTTAACGAAAAATTTTCTAAAGAAAATTTTTTTAACGAAAAATTTTCTAAAGAAAACTTTTTTAACGAAAAAAGAAAATTTAGAAAATTTTTTTAACGAAAAATTTTCTAAAGAAAATTTTTTTAACGAAAAATTTTCTATAGAAACATTTTTTTAACGAAAAATTTTCTATAGAAAAATTTTTTTAACGAAAAATTTTCTATAGAAAATTTTTTTTAACGAAAAATTTTCTATAGAAAATTTTTTTTAACGAAAAATTTTCTATAGAAAATTTTTTTTAACGAAAAATTTTCTATAGGAAATTTTTTTTAACGAAAAATTTTCTATAGAAAATTTTTTTTAACGAAAAATTTTCTATAGAAAATTTTTTTTAACGAAAAATTTTCTATAGAAAATTTTTTTTAACGAAAAATTTTCTATAGAAAATTTTTTTTAACGAAAAATTTTCTATAGAAAATTTTTTTTAACGAAAAATTTTCTATAGAAAATTTTTTTTAACGAAAAATTTTCTATGGAAAATTTTTTTTAACGAAAAATTTTCTATAGAAAATTTTTTTTAACGAAAAAATTTCTATAGAAAATTTTTTTTTAACGAAAAAATTTCTATAGAAAATTTTTTTTAAAGAAAAATTTTCTATAGAAAATTTTTTTTAACGAAAAATTTTCTATAGAAATTTTTTTTTAACGAAAAATTTTCTATAGAAAAATTTTTTAAACGAAAAATTTTCTATAGAAAATTTTTTTTTAACGAAAAATTTTCTATAGAAAAATTTTTTTAGCGAAAAATTTTCTATAGAAAATTTTTTTTAACGAAAAATTTTCTATAGAAAATTTTTTTTAACGAAAAATTTTCTACAGAAAAATTTTTTTTAACGAAAAATTTTCTATAGAAAATTTTTTTTAACGAAAAATTTTCTATAGAAAATTTTTTTTAACGAAAAATTTTCTATAGAAAAATTTTTTTAGTGAAAAATTTTCTATAGAAAAATTTTTTTAACGAAAAATTTTCTATAGAAAAATTTTTTTAACGATAACTTTTCTATAGAAAAATTTTTTTAACGAAAACTTTTCTATAGAAAAATTTTTTTAACGAAAACTTTTCTATAGAAAAATTTTTTTAACGAAAACTTTTCTATAGAAAAATTTTTTTAGCGAAAACTTTTCTATAGAAAAATTTTTTTAACGAAAAATTTTCTATAGGAAAATTTTTTTAATGAAAAATTTTCTATAGAAAAATTTTTTTAACGAAAAATTTTCTATAGAAAAATTTTTTTAACGAAAAATTTTCTATAGAAAAATTTTTTTAGCGAAAAATTTTTTTAACGAAAAATTTTCTATAGAATAATGTTTTTAACGAAAAATTTTCTATAGAAAAATTTTTTTAACGAAAAATTTTCTATGGAAAAATTGTTTTAACGAAAAATTTTCTAAAGACAAATTTTTTTAACTAAAAATTTTCTATAGAAACATTTTTTAACGAAAAATTTTCTATAGAAAAATTTTTTTAACGAAAAATTTTTTTGAAAAAAAGTTTTCTATATAAAAATTTTTATGACAAAAAACTTTCTATAGAAAAATTTGTATGATAAATAACTTTCTATAGAAAAATTTGTATGACAAAAAACTTTCTATAGAAAAATTTTTATGACAAAAAACTTTCTATAGAAAAAATTTTATAACAAAAAATTTTCTATAGAAAAATGTTTATGACAAAAAATTTTCCATAGCAAAATTTTTATGACAAAAATTTTTCTATAGAAAAATTTTTATGACAAAAAATTTTCTATTGAAAAATTTTTATGACAAAAAATTTTCTCTAGAAAAATTTTTATGACAAAAAATTTTCTATAGAAAAATTTTTATGACAAAAAATTTTTATAGAAAAATTTTTATGACAAAAAATTTTCTATAGAAAAATTTTTATGACAAAAAATTTTCTATCGAAAAATTTTAATAACAAAAAAATTTCAATTGAAAAATTTTAATGAAAAAAAATTTCTTTAGAAAAATTTTATGACAAAAAATTTTAATAAAAAAATTTTCTATAGAAAAATTTTTTTTACAAAAAAATTTCTATAGAAATTATTTTTTGACAAAAAATTTGTTATAAAAAACTTTTGTAACAGAAAATTTTTTTTATAGAAAAATTTTTAGAATAAAAAATTTTCTACAAAAAAAGTTTATGACAAAAAATTTTCTATAGAAAAATATTTGTTACAAAAAATTTTCTAAAGAAACATTTTTATAACCACAACTTTTCTATAAAAAAATTTCTATCGACAAATTTTGTAATAAAAAATTTTCTATCGAAAAATTTTCATAACATAAAATTTTCTATAGAAAATTTTTAATAACAAAAAACTTTCTATAGAAAACTATTTATAGAAACATTTTTAAAACAATAATATAATCTATACAAAAATATTTTTAACAAAAAATTTGGTATAGAAAAATTGTCTTTAGAAAAATTTTTATAACATAAAAAATTTTTTTTAAGATATTTTTTACCAAAAAAATTTCTTATACAAACATTTTTATAACAAAAAGCTTTTCAAGGAAAAATTTTTATAACAAAAAATTTTCTTTAGAAAAGTTTTTATAACAAAAAATGTTCTATAGAAAAATTTTTATAACCAAAAAACATTCTATATAAAAATACAACTTTAAAAAAATATATAGAACATTTTTTATATCAACAAATTTTCGATAGTAAAATATTTATAAGAAAAAATTTTTTATAGAAAAATTTTTTGACAAAAAAAAATTTTCTACAGAAAAATTTTAATAATGAAAAACGTTCTATAGAAAAATTTTTATAACAAAAAATGTTATAAAAATTTTATTAGAAAAAAATTTTTATTACATAAATTTTCTATAGAAAAATTTTTATAACGTGAAAGTAATATTAAATATTGGTTAGAATGTCCATAAACATTTTTAAATAAATTTAAATTAGCTTTAACAAATTTTCTAAAAAAAACTCCTTTGACAAATTTCTCTTCACACATTCTACACTTTGTATGCTAACAAATCTCTTTCACAAGTACTTCCTTTATTAAACCTCAACTACCCGAGACTAGAGTCACAGGTGAAGAATTTATGTCGACAACGCGAAGATATTAATTTTATAGTGAATCTATAGATCAATCTTGGAATCCATTAGAAGTCCTTTTTAATTTATATATGTACGTTACAAAATTTAGCATGTAACATAATTAACCAATTACTTTCAACAAGATTGCGTGTTCTTAACACCACAACAGCAACACACAACATACAACATATTTTCAATGTGCAATACATTTTTTGCGAACTGGCAAGTACATACTTTTGTAGCAGTAAATACGACGCATCGTCTGCATGGCAACTTGTTTTACATACAGACGAGACTAAGTTCAATGTTGGAAGACATTTTAGAGGAAGTCTGATGTTGTCTCCAGATACTTATGAGAAAAAATGCGTTCACCAAAAGAAACTGGCCAGTTGCACTTATAGTAATAGCAACTGCAACAAATTCTAAAAATGTTTCTTTCACACACAATAATTTTTGTTTTAGACGAGGCATTACCTCAATATTACAACTACTATATAAACATATAAAAAGAAGACGATGGACATACTTGGGGATGAATGGGTTTTTAAGGGAACTGAACTTAAAAAAGATAATGAAGCGTCAACTCACTAATGTAGGGTATCATATGATTGGGCTTGACCAACTATTTTACTTTTTTTCTTTATGTTAATAATATATTTTCCATTTATAAAGTACAAAGATTTTTTCATGCATCCTGTGCACTAACTGCTTGGCTATATTTGAATATGACCGAAAATGTCGATTACATGGCCACGTGATGTCATAAATTCATATCAATATGACATTTACATGTACTTTAGCGGCAGCCACGAAACTAACACATGTTTTCTTGCCAGCACCTTCGCTCCACAACAACTTCAAACTTCACAACAAAGAAAACAAGCAAAGAAAGAAGTGTTGCTAAATCTGTCCAACGATGGCTGTAAGCAATAACCTCTAGTTGGTTGAGTTGCCAGGAAGGTGACTTGGTACGGCCACCAACTTGTTTGCAGTCATATGTGGCTAAGAATATGTCTTAAAGGTTTTTTGCAATACCCAAAGTATTGGCATCATGTCATCATGTTGCAGCCATTAAACGCAGTTTAAGTTGCCACTGCATCTTTTCTCGTACAAGGAGACTTCCATTTATGAAGACACTTATTGTAAAGAAGGCTGGAGTTATGGCAGAGACGCTTTACTCCAAATACTTTCTTATAAGTATTTTTTAAATGAAAAAACTGCATGCAAATTTGAAGTTTCTTTAGAGAAGATTCTGGCTGTTATGGTTAACATTTCCTTTGGATGGCTTATTTTTTTCCCGGTTTTGTTTCCATAATCATTGAGCATGTGTATCAACTTCAATGATTGCGATCAAAATGCGATTACAATGAACCATTTTCAATATAAATATAATGCACCACCATCATTTTTAGTACGTTCATTCTCATCGATGGTAAATGCTTGCGAAAAATAAGGTACTTTTTTTTTGCTTAACATTTGCAAAAAAAATAATTTCGAAAATTCTAAAAAGCATATTCATATGCAAATTTAACACTTGAAAGCACAATGAGTCCAAAACGGGACATCGATTGAAGGTGCCTTGTGTTTAAAGAAAAATCACAATAATAACTAAAAATTAAATAAATACAAATTTTTGTATAATGAAAAATTTTCTATAGAAAAGTTTGCTATAAAAAAATTTTAATAATGTAAAATTTTCTACACAAAAATTTTCTACAAAAATTTTTTTTTTATAAAAATTTTTATAATGAAAATTTTCTATAGAAAAATTCTTATAACGAAAAATTTTCTATACAAAAATATTTATAACAAAAAATTTTCTATACAAAAATTTTTATAACAGGGAATTTTCTATACAAAAATTGAAAATTTTCTTTAGAAATTTTTTTGAATTTTTTTGACGAAATATTTTCTATAGAAAACTTTTTTCAATAACAAATATTCCATATAAAGTTTTTATAATGACAAATTTTCTATAGAAAAATTTTTATAGAAAACAAGTAAGAGTGGTATATTCGGCTTTGCCGAATCTTGGATACCCTTCACCAATGGTGCTGCAAAAGTACTTAATGTAATTCCAAGCAAAATTTGGTTATACTAGTATTATATGCAAAGAGTCTTTAAAATTAAGAGTCGGAAAAAGAAAAGCTTTTCGGTGGTGTCATCATCTAGAATAGTTATGCACCCAAAGGTTAGGGTGGACAGGTGGCTGATGTCTAGGGAAGCTTCACTTGGGTTCTAAAGTGGTCCCTTTGTGAAAGATAATGATTACTAGACTACAAGTAGAGAATGCATATTTTAGCCAGCCAGTAGCTTCGAAATAAAATAGACACATATTTTACGAACATTTAATAAAGTTCGATAGACCAGATAAAATGTAGATGCCCTTACATTTGCAATAGCACATCGATATGATGAAGTTTAAGTATTCTGGCATGCAACCCAAAAACACAGTGCCCAGTAAGGGTTGTGTACTTTAATTCATACGAATTGTCCAACTATTAAAAGTTAATGATTAGTTATGTAAAACTCTGAACTGATTAAGGTCAAAGCTTTAACAATGATAAGCCTTAAAATTATAGGGTATACACTCTTAGTTTTAGATACATACGTGAAATATATAGCTTTTGAATCGATGGATATCAGCTTTGTCGGAAAAGTTATTAAAGATTTACTTATTAATCTAAAGTTAGTTAATTAATTAAAATGAACACTTCATCAATAATATTTGGGATGTATTGTTCTTTCGACCTGTCCGATGGATGTTTAAAAAGTTTTGCTCTAGTTCCTTGTGCAATTTTAATGTGCTTTAATTTATCAGCATTAAATCGATTCCCGGTCGGGGTTATATGGGAGATTTAACTAAATGTGAACAGAGCTCGCCCATTTTCAATATCGAACTTTTCAAGAGATCAGAAATACTTTTGTCAAATGTTGTCCCTCTAGAAAGTTTATTTTAGGCGCTATTGCCCTGAGTATCAATATTGTACAACGTCTTTATACTAAATGTCATCATCTTATCTTAGGCGAAGTTATACGGGATCAATTGTCAAACGTGAACGGATTTCTCCCAATTGCAATTAAAAAATTTTAATTTTCGTTAATATGTGAGATACTTACATACATATGTAGGTTTTGAACGGATATCATGTAATTAGCTGCATTTTTGTACTTCCTAGGAAGATTACATATAATTTGATATATTCTCAAATGTTATCATAATGTTCAAAAGTCAGACACAAAAATAAGATTAATGCAGAGTGTCTGTCTGCTAAAATCAGATTTGTGGAGCTCCTGGATTTTACACAAAATTTCAGGATATTGTCCCACCCTGAATTTTATCTTTGTCGATCAAAACACCATCGCTTAAACGCTAAATTATATCTACCACAAATTACCGAATGCATCAGGATTTAGGTAATCCCCTGCGAAGGACCCTATTAAATTTCATCAAAATAAACACCTTGAAAACTTGACTACTACAGAAAAAATTAAAGACAGATAGACGGACGGACAAAAAACAGACGAACGGACGGACAAACAAACAGACGGACAGACAGACAGACAGACAGACAAACAGACGGACGGACGGAGGTCACGAAATCGATTCTCCTGCCGATTCTGAGTTGATCGGTACAGTTTGAATGGTATTCTTAATCAGATTTGTGGAGTATAGATTTTAGAAAATCCTCACACAAAGAACGATGTCAAATTTCATCACAATCGGTCCATAAACATCTGAGATATCGCTGAAACAATACTTACAAAATGTAAACAAAATTTCTTAGACACGTACTTTGGGCAATTTGCTGTACATCAAATGTAGTGTTATGGCGATATCTCAATTGTTTATGGACCGCTTTTGATAAAATTCAATAACGTACTTGGCGGGGGAATTTCCTAAAATCTAATATAAAATTTATGTAGGTCCGTGCTAAAGGAGGATGGTTTTTCCTATTTCTGCATTTTTTCAACAAACATTCTCTAATGCGAAGTTTGGGCAATTTGCGATACATCAAATTCAGTGTTTTGGAGATATCTCAGTTGTTTATGGACCGATTTTGATAAAATTTTACAGAGTGCTTTGGGAAACTATTTCCTACAATCTGATATATAACATATTATCACATGTACACCAGGAGTATCTTTTTTCTCTTGTTATTTAAAAGTGTGTTTCAATCAAAAATTTTAAAATTTTCGTCTAATTTTTGGTATTTTTTCGATATTTTCGGTGTTTATAAACCGATTTTAATGAAATTTAATAGCGTTCATTGCGGGAGAATTTCCTAAAATCTGATATATAATTTATGTAAGTCCATCCTCCAGGGGCTTCAGAAACTTGATTTCAACAGACAGACAGACAGACTGACAGACAGGCGGACAGACGGACAGACAGACAGACAGACAGACAGACAGACGGACATCGCTTAATCGATTCTCCTCCCGATTCTGAGTCGATCGGTATAATTTTTATGGGGTCTACGATCACTAATAAAAAAATTACAAACGGAATCACAAACTTATAATACCCTTTCACCTATTGGTGAAGGGTATAAAAACGAAAAATTTTCTATAAAACGAAAAATTTTTTAAATCGAAATATTTTTTTTTATTTTTAAAACTAATTTTCTGTAGAAAAATGTTCTATAGAAACATTTTTTAAACCGAAAAATTTTCTATAGAAAATTTTTTATAACAAAAAATTTTCTGAAGAAAAATTTTAATAATGAAAAATATTATATAAAAAATGTTTACACTCAAAAATTTTTTATAATGTAAATTTTCTATGGAAAAATTTTTATAATGAAAATTTTTTTATAGAAAATTTTTTTTATTTCTATAGAAAACTTTTTTCACGAAAAGAAAAATTTTCCAAAGAAACATTTTTATAATGAAAAAATTTCCACAGAAAAATGATAATAATGTCAAATTTTCTATAGAAAAAAATGTAATGATAAAAAGTTTACAATAGAAAAATTTTAATAATGAAATATTTTATATAGAAATCAAAAATTTTTTATAGAAAAATTTATACCATGAAAAATGTACATTAAATAAATTTAAATATAAAAAATTTTTATAATGAAAAATTTTTGTAATAAAAACTTTTTATAATTGAAAATTTTCTATAGAAAAATTTCCAAAGAAAAATTTTTATAATGAAAAATTTTCCATAGAAAAATTTTTTATAATGAAAAATGTTCCATAGAAAAATGTTAATAATGTCAAATTTTCTACAGAAAAAATTTTATGATGAAAAATTTTCTATAGAAAAATTTTTGTAATGAAATATTTTGTATAGAAATCAAAAATTTTTTATAGAAAAAACTTATTATACTTATTATTTAGAGAAAAATTTGTGCCATGAAAAATTTTCCTTAAATAAATTTAAATATAAAAAATTTCTATAAAAAAATTTTTATAATGAAAAATATTTTATGGAAAAATTTTTGTAAAAAAAAAATTTTAAAATGAAAAATTTTCTATAGAAAATTTTTATATTGAAACATTTTCAATAGAAATATTTTAATAATGAAAATTTTTCTATAGAATTTTCTATTAAAAAATTTTGTATAGAAAAATTTTTATTATGAAAAATTTTCTATAGAAAATTTTTTGAATAAAAATTCTTACAATGAAAAATTTTCTATAGAAAAATTTTTTAAAACGAAAAATGTTCTATAGAAAAAATTGTTTAACGAATAATTTTCGAAAAATTGTTTAACGAATAATTTTCGAAAAATTTTCTATAGAAAAATTTTTTTAACGAAAAATTTTCTATAGAAAAATTTTTTTAACGAAAAATTTTCTATAGAAAAATTTTTTTAACGAAAAATTTTCTATAGAAAAATTTTTTTAACGAAAAATTTTCTATAGAAAAATTTTTTTAACGAAAAATTTTCTATAGAAAAATTTTTTTAATAAAAAATTTTCTATAGAAAAATTTTTTTAACGAAAAATTTTCTATAGAAAAATTTTTTTAACGAAAAATTTTCTATAGAAAAATGTTTTTAACGAAAAATTTTCTATAGAAAAATTTTTTAAACGAAAAATTTTCTATAGAAAAATTTTTTTAACGAAAAATTTTCTATAGAAAAATTTTTTTAACGAAAAATTTTCTATAGAAAAATTTTTTTAACGAAAAATTTTCTATAGAAAAATTTGTTTAACGAAAAATTTTTTTAACGAAAAATTTTCTATAGAAAATTTTTTTAAAGAAACATTTTCTATAGAAAAATATGTATTTCAAATAAAAAAATATGGCAGTTAAAGGTTAAGAAGCATACAGTTAACAATATATGCAGCAATTTTTTTCCCTGATTACTGCCCCTTTTATGAACCTAATGGTGTGCCACAACATAAAATTAAATTTTGCATATGATGTTTTTCAACACCATCATTTTACCATGTTTTGTTGTTTGTTGTACCTAGAAAATATATAGTACACAACTTTTAACAGCGAATGCTATATTTTCAACACTCGAATTTTGACATGATTTATACAAAACTTTTCGCGCACGTTTTTCTTTTTCTTCTACTTCGATTTTATGTTTAAACTATTTGTTATAGCTGAAAATCCGTATTAAAGGTAGAAATGTATGTTTTGGTTTTTTGATGTTTTCTTCTCAATTGATTTCAAAACATCTGATACCAAAAACATCTTGTTACTGTTTTTCGATATATTTCCTAATCTCATCAGTTTCTACAAAATTTATTTACTTCAAAGAAGAGATAATCTTTAGGTAAACAAAAAAACTCAAGAAACCCTTTGATAGAAGCTCTAAGTGACTTTGAAAGTTGGTTAGTTTTTCAATATAAATCCATTTAGATCAACAGAAATATATTAATAAATATTCATTGTACTAATAAAGCCATTATATTAGAGAAAGTCAATAAAACAAGAACTAGTTAAGAATTGCTTAGGGTACATAAATAGTTTGTGTCTTAAGTCTTTTGTTTTTTTTTTGCTAAAATATCTCTAATTAAAATATCTCAATAAAAAATTTTCGATATTAAAATGTTTCTATAGAACATTTCTTCATCAAAATTGTTTGATATGTGAATATCTTTTTATAGAAAATTTTTCGTTTTGAAGGTTTTTCATTATAAAAATTATTCTATAGAAAACTAAAATCTTTCTAGAGTTTGGTCGGTTAACACCAGAAAAGAGTCTATTTCCCAAGTTCCTTAATTATCTTGGTATCTCTTATAACTCATAATATTTCTACTTTTGGAAAATCATTATAGCATTGAATATATGATTTTAATGCCATTTAAACATTGTTTATTTTTAATAGTTTTATTTTTTCTTAATGAAGATCTAAATGAAATTCGTTAAAAATATATTTGCTATTACTTTTGTAAATATTATATGAGAAAGTACGAATAAAACAAAAGACTTAAGACATGTGAAGGTTTCATGTTTTTTTTTTCAATTTCTTTCCTACTTTAAAAGTTTCTTTGTAAAATAAAAGGAAAAACACGCACAAAACAAAAGACTTAAGACACAAACATATCTTAATAATAAATGGAGGTTTCATTAGTATACCCCTCACACTATAGGAGGAAAGGGTACTATAAGTTTGTGCTGATATATGTAACGCAAAGAAATATTTGTCTTAGATCCACCTTTTAGTATACCTATAGACTTAGAATCACTTTCTGAGTCGATTTAGCGATGTCAGTCCATCCGTCCGTCTGGCTGGATCCCCATATAAACCAATTCTAAAGATAATTTGATGAAATTTGGCAGAGATCATTTTTTTGATAGTGGGACCATGGCTATTGAAGTTCGTCAAAATCGGTTCATTATTTATGGTACCTCCCATGGGTCTCACTTCCCGGAATTGATATTTTGGCCACAAATATCACTACTTTTTTAAAACATATAATTTAAAACATATACTGTTATGTAAACCAAAATTACTGTACCAAATTTCGTTGGAATCGGTCCACATTTGACCATAGCTTCCATATAAAATTTGCTGTCAAAACGCACCAAATGAGACAAGAATCCATAAAAAATCCACATTTGACCATAGTTCTCATTTAAGTCCAAATGACGGAAACAGCATAAATATATAAGTTTTGAGAAAATGTTTGTATAATGACAAAATTTAGCAAATATATGTCTTTATACAAATATAAAAAAAAAATACCTTTGACCTTAGTATTGAGGGGTATCGTATAATCGGGCTTGACCGACTATAGCACTTTCTTACTTGTTTTTTTCCGATTTCTTTCCTACTTTAAAAGTTCCTTTGCAAAATTAAAGGAAAAGCATGAGCAAAACAAAAGACTTAAGACACTTAAGACTTAAGATATTTTTTATATTATCATTTCAGTTTCTTGTAAAAATTCAACAAAAAAATAATTAGAGCTCATCTATAAAAGAAATTGTCACCGATAATCATAAAAACTATTTTAGAAGTCCCAAAATTGTAATCAAATTGCTAAATTTTGAGATAATCGGTCCTCATTTGACCATAGCTCTCATACCTCCCATGGGTCTCACTTCCCGGAATTGATATTTTGGCCACAAATATCACTACTTTTTCATGAAATTTAAAACATATACTGTTATGTAAACCAAAATGACTGTACCAAATTTCGTTGGAATCGGTCCACATTTGACCATAGCTCCCATATAAACTTTGCTGTCAAAACGCACCAAATGAGACAAGAATCCATAAAAAATCCACATTTGACCATAGCTCTCAAATGACGGAAACAGCATAAATATATAAGTTTTGGGAAAATGTTTGTATGATGACAAAATTTAGCAATTTTTATACATATATAAAAAAATACCTTTGACCTTAGTGGTGAAGGGTATCGTATAGTCGGGCTTGACCGACTATAGCACTTTCTTACTTGTCTTTTTCCGATTTCTTTCCTACTCTAAAAATTTCTTTGCAAAATTAAAGGAAAAGCACGAAAAAAACAAAAGACTTAAGACACAAACATATTTAGCATAGTAATAAATGGAGGTTTCATTTTTTTATATTAACATTTTGATTTCTTTTAAAAATTCAACAAAAAAATTAAATAGAGCTCGTCTATAAAAGAAATTGTCACCGATAATCATAAAAACTTTTTAGAAGTCCCAAAATTGTTTCATTTAATTTTCTAAATTTCTTTCTTACACAATTTCTGATTATTTAAATCCACGTTGGTGATCCATTTCTTAAACTCATCTATAACTTAGCTCAGTTGTTAATACTTTTTTAAACAAATTTAATTTTCTTATTGTCTCTTCAGTTTTAAAATCCTGGAGGTTTCTGTTTTATATATTTTTTAATATTGTCGCATGTCTTTAATGAGATTGTCGCAATTTATTGTTGATCGAATATCTTAAATATTTTTCAGTATTTTTACTCATTCAACCTGATTAAATCTTAATGAGGCTTAATAATCTCTTAAATCCTCATGACTTTAAGAAAATTAAGTAATTTTGTATTTTTGTTTCACATAGTTACATTAACAAATTTAAGGAGACAAATTCTTTTCTTGAAAAAAAAATATTTTAATTTTAAACGAAACGTTTTTGTAGGATTTTAAATATTTTTTAATAGACTCCCTTTGAATTTAAATTAATCTGTCGGATTAAATCTTTTCAACCAAAAAGAAAATGTATAGTTAGTATTTATTTAGATTTTTTTTTTCATATGTAAGATCGTATTATGAATTAAGAGTTTCTTTTTTTCTTTTCTTTACTTTTTTAAAATTCATCCACCAACATGACAGTTTATGAACCTCTCCTTGTCACAAGCAGAATCAGAAAGACCCAAAAAATGTTGCCTGAAAAAAGAAATAAAAATAAACGCAGATAAAGTTCATCACTTTTATTAAATGATCAACCTGACACAAATCATGACAGTGACAAGTGTATTTTAAACTAAGAATAAAATATTTTTGAAAATGAATCTGATTACACCTGCATGTGGATTTATATTAAACTATTTCAATGAGGAGAAGAACAAAATTTCGAAATAAATTTAGAAATTCTAAACTTTTGATCAGATAAGTAGTCAAGGAGTCTTTTTCTTCTTCAGTTATCCTTGGCTCCTAGTGGATCATAGGGCCTCAAAGTCAATTAGTAGTCAAGATCAAAATTTTTAGAGCTTCCCAGATTATATAGGGTTACGGAAATACCTGTATTTTCTTAAGTCAAATAAAGTTAATATGAAAAGCTGTCAACAGATATTTCCAAGTACTAAAACCGAAGGAGCACGTCAGAGCAATTTGTGACATATATCTGTAGCAATATGGAAAATTAGCTTAAGTCGACATAAGAGAGAATTGAGTTAAAGAAACAAAGGCGCTTAAATGTATTTAGTCCGTTTTAAAAAAAGTATATTTTTTATCAATGTGATGTACGTTTACTTTTTAGCTTAAGTTTTTTGAATCAATAATGCATTGATCAAAACAACTTATGTACACATATTTATACCCTTCACCACCGTAGGTGGAAAAGATATTATAAGTTTGTGCTGATGTATGTAACGCATAGAAATATTTGTCCTAGATCCACCTTTTAGTATACCAATAGGCTTAGAATCACTTTCTGAGTCGATTTAGCGATGTCCGTTCGTCTGTCTGGACGGCTGGCTGGGTGGACCCCCATGTAAACCTTGTAATCAAAGTACAGGTCGTAATTTTAAAGATAATTTGATGCAATAGGTGAAAGGGTATTATAAGTTTGTGATTCCGTTTGTAATTTTTTTATTAGTGATCGTAGACCCCATACAAATTATACCGATCGACTCAGAATCGGGAGGAGAATCGATTAAGCGATGTCTGTCTATCTGTCTGTCTGTCTGTCTGTCTGTCTGTCTGTCTGTCCGTCTGTCTGTTGAAATCAAGTTTCTGAAGCCCCTGGTGGATGGACCTACATAAATTATATATCAGATTTTAGGAAATTCTCCCGCAATGAACGCTATTAAATTTCATTAAAATCGGTTTATAAACACCGAAAATATCGAAAAAATACCAAAAATTAAACAAAATTTTTAAAATTTTTGATTGAAACACACTTTTAAATAACAAGACAAAAAAGATACTCCTGGTGTACATGGGATAATATATTATATCGGGTGTTTTTTATTGAGGTATAGAACTTTAAGTTGGCATCACTTTTTTAACTGGCGGCCATTTTGTCAGCTGTCAAGTGATTAATATTTAGTTTGGTTTGCCATTTCATCATGAACAGGTTGACAAAAGAACAACGCTTGCAAATCGTGCAAATTTATTTCGAAAATAATGGTTCAGTTCGCGAAGTTTACCGCAAGCTCCGTCCATTTTATGGTCGACATAATCGTCCATCAGAGCAATTAATTCGGTTAACCATGGATCGTTTTCACAATACGTTTACTCTATGTGATAATACGCATCCGCAGCGACGTCGAACAGTGCGCACCGAAGAAACAATTGCCGCTGTAGAGCAAAGTGTTGAAGAGGACCCGAATGAATCGATTCGCCACCGTGCACAGCAATTGGAGCTTTCCATCAACTTTATGGAAGATTTTGCGCAAAGATCTTGGCTTGCGACCTTACAAGATCCAGCTTGTGCAAGAATTAAAGCCGCGAGACCATGCAATGCGTCGTGATTTTGGTGTATGGGCCGAAAATGAGATTGATCTCGATGCTGATTTTCATCGCAAAATTTTGTTCAGTGATGAGGCTCATTTTTGGTTGAATGGCTACGTCAACAAGCAAAATTGCCGCATTTGGAGTGAAGAGAATCCACATGAGACCCTTGAGACGCCATTACATCCACAAAAACTGACTGTTTGGTGTGCTCTATGGGCTGGTGGAGTCATTGGGCCATACTTCTTCCGAAATAATGCTGGAGAGTCAGTTACCATAAATGGAGACCGGTATAGAACCATGATAACCGACTATTTTGTTCCCCAATTGGATGGTATGAATGTGGATGAGTTGTGGTTTCAACAAGACGGTGCTACATGCCACACAGCGCACGTCACAATTGATTTATTGAAGGAAACATTCGATGAGAGCATAATTTCGAGGAATGGACCTGTCAATTGGCCACCAAGATCGTGCGATTTGACGCCACTGGATTATTTTCTTTGGGGATATGTGAAGTCGCTCGTCTACGCCAACAAACCAGAAACGTTAGGGGACTTGGAAGCCAACATTTGTGGCGTTATTGCCAACATACGGCCACATATGCTCGAAAAAGTAGTTGAAAATTGGACCTGTAGAATTGGCTTTATTCGAGCCAGCCGCGCATAAAGTGGCATAAAGTTATCCTTCCAATAAAGCCATATTGATGGACATTTAAACGATTTTCTTGTGTTTTATTTCAATTCGAAGTTCTATACCTCTAAAAAAAAAACACCCATTATATCAGATTGTAGGAAATAGTTCCCCAAAGCACTCTTATCAAAATCGGTCCATAAACCACTGAGATATCACCAAAACACTAAATTTGATGTATTGCAAATTGCCCAAAGTATGCATTAGAGAATGTTTGTTGAAAAAATGCAGAAATAGGAAAAACCATCCTTGTTTAGCACGGACATACATAAATTTTATATCAGATTTTAGGAAATTCTCCCGCCAAGCACGTTATTAAATTTTATCAAAAGTGGTACATAAACAACTGAGATATCGCCAAAACACTACTTGTGATGTGCAGCAAATTCCCCAAAGTACGTGTCTAAGAAATTTTGTTGAGATTTTGTAAGTATTGTTTCAGCGATATCTCAGGTGTTTATGGACCGATTGTGATGAAATTTGACAGCGTTCTTTGTAGGAGGATTTCCTAAAATCTGATGTATAAACTCTACAAATCTGATTATGAATACCATTCAAATTGTACCGATCGACTCAGAATCGGCAGGAGAATCGATTTAGCGACGTCCGTCCGTCTGTCTGTTTGTCTGTCTGTCTGTCTGTCTGTCTGTCTGTCTGTCTGTCTGTCTGTCTGTCTGTCTGTCCGTCTACCTGTCTGTACTTTTTTCTGTTGTAGTCAAGTTTTTGGAGCTCCTGTTTTGTCGATATCTCAGATGTTTATTTTGATGAAATTTAATAGCGTACTTGGGATTACCTAAACTCTGATGCATTCGGTAATTTGTGGTAGATATAATTTAGTGTTTAAGCGATATTTCAGGTGTTTTGATCGACAATGATGAAATTTAGGGTGGGACGATATCCTAAAATTTTGTATAAAATGCATATGTTTATACCTTCAAAGAGCTCCGCAAATCTGATTTAGCATACAGGCACACTGCATTTATCTTAATTTTGTGTATGACTTTTGAACATTATGATAACATTTGAGAATGTATTATATATCAAATTATAAGTAATCTTCCTAGGAAGTACAAAAATGGAGCTAAGTACATGATATCCGTTCAAAACCTACATATGTATGTATGTATCTCACATATCAACGAAAATTAAAATTTTTTAATTGAAATTGGTAGAAATCCGTTCACGTTTGACAATTGCTTCCGTATAACTTCGCCTGAGGCAATCTCTTAGTAGCTAATAAATTACAAATTATAAAAGATACGATGATGACATTTAGTATAAAGACATTGTACAATATCGTTATTCAGGGCGATAGCGCCTAAAATAAACTTTCTAGAGGGACACGTTTGACAAAAGTATTTCTGATCTCTTGAAAAGTTCGGTATTAAAAATGGTCGAGCTCTGTTCACATTTAGTGAAATCTCCCATATAACCCCGACCGGGAATAACTTTAATGCTGATAAATTAAATCACATTATAATTGCACAAAGAACTAGAGCAAAACTTTCCACACATCCATCGGACAGATCGAAAGAACAATACATTATTATTGATGAAGTATTCATCTTAATTCCATTTAAATGCTATATATTTCACGTATAAAACTAAGAGTTTATACCCTATAATTCTAAGGCTTGTTTACATTGACAATCATTGTTAAAGCTTTGACCTAAATCAGTCCGCTAACTTCAAAGTTTTATATAACTAATCAAGAACTTTTACTAGTTGGATAATTCGTACGAATTAAAGTACACAACCCTCACTGGGCACTGTGCTTTTGCGTTGTATGCCAGAATACTTAATCTTCATCAAATCGATGTGCTTTTGCAAATCTAAGGGCATCTACATTTTGAAGCATGTTCGTAAAATAGACACATATATCGAAGCTACTGGCTGGCTTAAATAAGCATTCTCTACCTGCCCAACCTAACCATTGGGTCCATAACTATTCTAAATGATGACGCCACCGAAAAGCTTTTCGTTTTCCGACATAGCTAAATATTGCTAGGAATTACATTTAGTATGAACAAAAGAAAATTAATATACATATCCAAGCATTTGTGTGGGGCTCAACTAAGTCAGTAATCAGAAACTATATAATTATCAATATATTCTTACGATTTTGTACTTTACTTTTGCAACACCATTGGTGAAGGGTATCCAAGATTCGGCAAAGCCGAATATACCACTCTTACTTGTTTTAATAATAGGACCATGGTTATTGAAATTCGTCTACTATTTATGGTACCTCCCATAGGTCCCACTTCCCGGAATTGATATTTTGGCCACAAATATCAATTTTTTTCATGAAATTTAAAACAAATACTGCTTATGTAAAGCAAAATGTCTTTACCAAATTTCGTTGAAATCGGTCCACATTTTACCATAGCTCCCAGACAAACTCTTCTGTCAAAACGCACTTAATGAGACAAAAGTCTCTAAAAACGCTCATAAATCTGAAGATAATGACAATTTTGAGTTTATTTTTTGTTTACATAATTCTTGTAAAAACTGTAATCAACTTGCCAAATTTCGAGACAATCGGTCCACATTTGACCCTAGCTCTCATGTAAGTTCAAATGAAATGCTTGAAGTTACTTAAGGTTTAACAATATTCTTCTCTAATAAACATTCATCCTTCTTCTCTATTTAATAAACATGTAACTAATATATTAATTCATAAATTATTCGCAGAAATAAAACAGAAGAAAAATTACACAAAATTTATGATATCTCAAAACTTCAATTTTCGACTTAAGCTATTCTTCCGCACTATTATTCCATATTCCATATAGGGACTTTTGAATATTTTTGTCGCTAAGGGAGTAAAAATGGGTAAAAGAGGGGAAAAATTGAAATCGTTTCCCTAATCGATCTCCTAAAGTAATTGGTATAGAAACATAATTTAAATTACCTTTTGAATAGCTTTAAAAATAAGTGGATAGATGTTTGATACTTTTTTGAAAATAAATCCAATAGGGGGTAAAAAAGGTGAAAATAGTTTTTTTTTGTAATATTTTTAACCCACTCTAATCAATAAATGTAAAAAAAAAAATATTAAACACGTATTTGACACTTTTTTTTTAGGGGGGGGGGCAAAATGGGTAAAAAAGGAATAAAATGATAACTTAATATTTCATAAAATAACATGAATAGGAACAATATGTTAACAGCATTTTTCTAAAATGTATTGAATTAATACCAAATAAATACCAATAAACATATGGAACTTTTTGAAATTAGGGGATAAAAAGAGGAAATAATTGGTAATGTTGTAACTTTTAAACAAATGAATGTTTGTCTCTCTTTATGTCCTTTATAGAATAGTAAACTATGCATGTGATCATGTCAAGTTCTTTAGCAAATTTGTTGCTCATGAGTCGGCAAAGTTTCTAAGTATGACTATTATCGGCAGGTGGCGTAACTAATCAATAATCAATAATCGTAAACTGTGCATTGTGCTATGAACTTTAGCAAAGTTGTTGCTCATGAGTCGACTAAGTTTCTATGTAGGTGTGACTAATTTCCGACAGGTGGCGCCACTGACAATTACTCAAAATAAATTAAATCGTAAACTGTGCATTTGATTATGTTATGATCTTTAGCAAAATTGTTGCGCATGAGCCGGTAAAGGTTTCTTAATTGGTACGAACACTTTCCGACAGATGACTGAAAATTATTCAAAATGAGTTAAATCGTAAACTGTGGATTTGATCATGCTATTATCTTTAGCTGAGTGAACTCGTAGAAGAGGGCGTCCAAAACTTCGGTGGAAAGACCAAGTAAAGAAAATTTTTCAAAACTTGGCATAAGAAATGGAGAATATGCGCACAAGATAGGGGCGCATGGAATTCTAAAATATTCTCGGCCTTTGACCTAAACATGTTGTTACTATACCATTTAAGTAAGTAAGTATTATCTTTAGCGAAGTTGTCGTGCATGAGCAGGTAAAGGTTTATTAATTGGTATGTAAAATTTATTTTTTTGACAGATGGCGCCACTGAAAATTAATCAAAATGAATTAAATCGTAAACTGTATATTTGATCATGCTATTTTCTGTAACAAAGTTACTGCGCATGAGCCGACGAAAGTTTCTTAGTGGGTATAACCAAGTTCCGACAGATGGCGCCACTGAAATTTATTAAAATCTTTAGAAAAGTTGTTGCAAATGAGCCGACGAAGGTTTCTTAATTGGTACGAACACTTTCCGACAGATGGCTCCACTGAAAATTAACCAAAATTAATTAAATCTTAAACTGTATATTTGATCATCATGCTATGATCTTTAACAAAGTTATCGCACATGAGCCGACGAAAGTTTCTTAGTTGGTATAATCAATTTCTGACAGATGGCGCCACTGAAAATTAACCAAAATAAATTAAATCGTAAGCTGTGCATTTGATTATGCTATAATCTTTAGAAAAGTTGTTGCGCATGAGCCCACAAAGGTTTCTAAGTTGGTACGACCAATTTCCGGTTCAGATGGCGCCACTGAAAACTAATCAAAATTAATTAAATTGTAAGCTGTACATGCTCTGATCTTTAGCAAAGTAGTTGCGCATAAGTCGACCGAGGCTTATAAGTTGGTATGACCAATTTCCAAAATTATTCAAAATTAATTAAACTGTAAACTATGCATTTGATCATGTGTTAATCGGACAAAATAAATAAAATGATGTAAAATTAATTGGATATTTGTGTAATGTTTTTTTCTCTAAATTTATTTTAATTGGTAGCCAGCAGCGCTCGCAAGGTACAGGTAGTACTTTATTAAATAAAATACATGAAAAGTTTAAAATTTGTACCGAAATGCTTATCATAAAGCTTTAGCAAGGCTCGGTAAACCAGGTAAATACTTTGGTAAATACTGTGGGTACTGTGGCTTAGTTGTATAGCACGTTGACTACTAAGCGTAATATCACATTGAGCCTGGGTTCGATCCCCGGTCTCGACATCATCAAATTCTGTAATTATTAATTTCTTTTAATATGATTATTTACCACAGCATTTTCCGTCGGCGGTAAGCCGACCTGGTAAGCCTACAGCAATAACACGCCGTCGACGAAAAATAAATAAAATTGGCTGTAGAACAAAAAAGCTTTAACAAATGCGTCTAAATAACAACAAATGCCGCAACTTCACTGTTCTAAAAATATATAATATATATTATATTATGATGTGCAAATACAGTGTTGAATAATATAAAGCTTCCTTTTACCCCTTTCCAAAGAAGGTAACCCACTTCGTATTACTCCATATGCAAATGTATAGGCAGTATTTCACTGAGTATTACTTCTCTTTATTAAAAAAAAAACTAAGATATCGGTCTACTAAAGAGCTCTTAAAAGGGATCTGGATGATTAAACAAGGGAAGCATTTTGTTTGCTTTACGTCATGTCACAATAAAGCTCATAGTCTAAGTAAGTGTCTTTTTATTCCAATTTTCTGAAAGTTTAAACCAGTGATTATTCAAAATTGAAACCACTGAGCCATTTGAGATGCCTATGGCGACCACAATATCTCCAACTTTAGCTATATCGTGAATCTTTTTACTAGAAATGGTATGGAACATAATAATGGGCGGTGTGGACCAATATTTAACTTTCGACGCATATAGCTTTAGCAAGTATAATGTAATTTTTATAGATTTTGTGGAAAAGGTCTCAAAGATTTTAAATATGTAAAAAAATCTTACGATTTTACAACTCCTATGATTTTATTTTATTTAATAATGTTTAATATTAGGGCTTAAAATAACTCTTTGTAAATACAGGAAATGTGAATTTTTCATATTAAAAACTAAATATTTTATAGATTTTTCCTTTTGTGAGACTTTGAAATCTCCTTAAAAGGAAGTAATTATAATCCCTATATAATAATAAAAAATCAAACAATGACATGTATACAATACATATCATTTAATAATTTCATTAATAAACCAGAAAACGAAAGAATTAGGACACAAACCTGATTTATTCAACTGAAAGAAGACAAATGATATGAAATAAAGAAAAAATAATAACAAGCAAATTATGCAAAATCATGGTCCATATGTTTAATCCAAAAATAATTTTTAATAATTTAAACAATATTAAAGCATAACTCAGCAATTTCCAATACAATTTCCATTATATTCAAAGCTTGAACAATATGAAAAACTGCTGCAATGACTTTACAAAGAAATGAAAGAAAATTTTAAAGAAAAATGAATTTCCGCTTTCCATGGCATCATATATTTAAACATTTTTCCACATGCAGTTATAGAAAAAATACTATATAAGCATATAAATCTAAAGATAAACCTTTTTATAAACCATTCACTCTGACTTTTGAACTTGATATGGACGAATTGAACTGCAGCCAAAAGACTCTTGAGAACACAGTTTTTCCTACAGATAAAAAAAAACAGAAAACAATTCATACTCGATCGAACATGCAATATTTTTTTCACATTCATTTTCACGTACCAGCAGCAGCAGGAGCATTTTCATGATCATAATAAAACGAAATCAACGCAAAATCTTTTTGGAAGTCTATTTTCTTCTATTTTATAAAAGAAGCATTTAAGAAAAATTGCTTTAGAAAATCTATTGAGAAAAGCTCCCTGACATACAGAAGGACAAACAAACATTTAAAGTTTTTTTTAAACGCAACTGTAAAGAAACGATTGAAGTGATTTTAAAATACTATTAAAATGAATCTTTAAAAGAAATGCGAAACCCAAGACACGGTTTTTATGAAAAATCTATTAAATCTGATTTTGTAATTTTTTTTTCTTTTATATAATCCATTTATTTGTTGTTTTTGTTGGAACAGTGGATCATACATAAGCGAGTCATTTACTATTAAATTTTTGAAAATTTTTCTACAAAAAAAGTTTAAATTTCCTATAAAAATAGGAAATTTTAAAAATATTTCGCACAAAAATAAACAATTTTTGAAAAATTTCCTATAAAATTAAGAAATAAAAAAAAATATCTATAAATATGAAAAATTTTTGAAAAATATTCTATAAAAATAAGAAAAATTTCCTATAAAAAAATAAGATTTTTGGAAATAAGAAATTTTGAAATGATAGGAAATTTTCAAAAAATTTCCTATAGAAATAAGAAAATTTTACAAAAAAATTATCATAAAAATAAGAAATTTTTGAAAAATTTACTATAAAAAAGAAAATTTCAAAAAATTTTCTATAAAAATAGAAAATTTTTGAAAAATTTCTCTTAAAAACAAACAAATTTAAAAAAACAACGAATTTAAAAATTTCTTATTTTTATTAGAAATTTTTGGAAATTATCTTTTTAACTATCAAAATTTTTCAAAAAATTTTTACTTTTAAAAACTTACTATTTGTATAAGAAAATTTTCCAAAAAAATTATTTTTTATAGGAAATTTTTTTAAAAATTTCTTGTTTTTAAAGGAAATTTTTCAAAAATTTAAAATTTTTAAAAAATTTTTTATTTTAATAGAAAATTTTTTAAAATTTTGTTATTTTTATAGGAAATTTCTCAAAAATCTGTTATTTTTATAGGAAAATTTTCAAAAATTTCTTATTTTTATAGGAAATTTTTCAAAAATTTCCAATTTTTATAGGAAATTTTTCAAAAATTTCCAATTTTTATAGGAAACTTTTCAAAAATTTCCAATTTTTATAGGAAATTTTTCAAAAATTTCCAATTTTTATAGGAAATTTTTCAAAAATTTCCAATTTTTATAGGAAATTTTTCAAAAATTTTCAATTTTTATAGAAAATTTTTCAAAAATTTCCTATTTTTATAGGAAACTTTTCAAAAATTTCCTATTTTTATAGAAAATTTTTCAAAAATGTCCTATTTTTATAGGAAATTTTTCAAAAATTTTCAATTTTTATAGAAAATTTTTCAAAAATTTCCTATTTTTATAGGAAATTTTTCAAAAATTTCCTATTTTTATAGGAAATTTTTCAAAAATGTCCTATTTTTAAAGGAAATTTTTCAAAAATTTTCAATTTTTATAGAAAATTTTTCAAAAATTTCCTATTTTTATAGGAAATTTTTCAAAAATTTCCTATTCTTATAGGAAATTTTTTATTTTTATAGGAAATTTTTCAAAAATTTTTTATTTTTATAGAAAATTTTTCAAAAATTTCCTATTTTTATAGGAAATTTTTCAAAAATTTCCTATTTTTATAGGAAATTTTTCAAAAATTTCCTATTTTTATAGGAAATTTTTCAAAAATTTCCTATTTTTATAGGAAATTTTTCAAAAATTTCCTATTTTTATAGGAAATTTTTAAAAAATTTCCTATTTTTATGGGAAATTTTTCAAAAATTTCCTATTTTTATAGGAAATTTTTCAAAAATTTCCTATGTTTATAGGAAATTTTTCAAAAATTTCCTATTTTTATAGGAAATTTTTCAAAAATTTCCTATTTTTATAGGAAATTTTTCAAAAATTTCCTATTTTTATAGGAAATTTTTCAAAAATTTCCTATTTTTATAGGAAATTTTTCAAAAATTTCCTATTTTTATAGGAAATTTTTCAAAAATTTCCTATTTTTATAGGAAATTTTTCAAAAATTTCCTATTTTTATAGGAAATTTTTCAAAAATTTTTTTTTATAGGAAATTTTTCAAAATTTTCCTATTTTTATAGGAAATTTTTCAAAAATTTCCTAATTTTATAGTAAAATTTTCAAAAAATTCCTATTTTTATAGGAAATTTTTCAAAAATTTCCTATTTTTATAGGAAATTTTTAAAAAATTTCCTATTTTTATGGGAAATTTTTCAAAAATTTCCTATTTTTATAGGAAATTTTTCAAAAATTTCCTATGTTTATAGGAAATTTTTCAAAAATTTCCTATTTTTATAGGAAATTTTTCAAAAATTTCCTATTTTTATAGGAAATTTTTCAAAAATTTCCTATTTTTATAGGAAATTTTTCAAAAATTTCCTATTTTTATAGGAAATTTTTCAAAAATTTCCTATTTTTATAGGAAATTTTTCAAAAATTTTTTTTTATAGGAAATTTTTCAAAATTTTCCTATTTTTATAGGAAATTTTTCAAAAATTTCCTAATTTTATAGTAAAATTTTCAAAAAATTCCTATTTTTATAGGAAATTTTTCAAAAATTTCCTATTCTTACAGGAAGTTTTTCAAAAATTTCCTATTTTTATAGGAAAATAAAAAAAAAATTCTGCTTTTATAGGAAATTTAAAAAAAAAATCTTATTTCTATAGAAAATTTAACAAAAAAATTATTTTATAGGAAATTTTAAAAAATGTTCTTACTTTTATAGGAAATTGTAAAAAAAATTGATTGGTTATTGTATAATTAAAGAAATATTTCTTATTCACCGTCTGTTCTTCTCAGCATCCACTGTTGCTTTATATTAAAAATTTTATTATTTTCTAACCGAAAAATCCTTTTAATTTTTACAGTTGCTTTTGTTACGCTATTTAGATACATTTCAAACTATTTTGCATCATTTTCTCTCTTTTGTGAAAACAACTTTAAGTATTTTTCCTAAATTAGAAAACGGTGAGTAAACGTTTTTCACAAGACGAGCTTATGATGAACATGCGATTTATTTGTGTTCAGTTGAAATCTTAAAATATCAAACAGTTTCTTCTCACAATGTATTTACAATAAAATACGACCGACCACGATCAGAGCAATAGATTTTGTTTGGTTTTATTTCTCTGGCCAGAAGCATTCAGAAGCCCTGCACTAACTGCAGTAAAAATCTCGACTACTACCATCTTCTTCTCAGTCATCGCCACCACCAACTGACACTTCATAACAGGAGTACTCTGACGGCAAACAATTGATAAATAACAAAGAATTCAAATATTCAACCAAAGAAATTCCTAAACTAAAGTTAAGTTTTCACAAGCGAAATAAAGGCAGCGAAAACAAAATCTGATTCAAAGATTCTCAAAACTTGAACTCAATAAAACACCTTCAACTTCTTTATGTTATTTCTCGTGTCTGACTTACAGTCAAATAATTTGAAAAGTCTTAAATCGTTGTTGTTGTTTTTGTTTACCAAAAAATTAGGGAGGGAGGATTGGTTAGGTTAACAGATGACATATGACCAAATTAATATCACTTGGGTCCTATGTATGATCCCTGACAAGGCATAGAAGAAACAGATGTCTACAATAAATTGTGAAGAAAAGAGTTTCTCAAACAACATTGATTCTCACTATAATATGAAGATTATGAGCCACCTTAATATGTCTGAATATGTCGGTTTAATATCCAATCTATGGTGTTATTTTTCAGTTGAATACCGATAATATTTAAAAAAAAATCAGAGCATCCTATAAGTATACAAGGAAATTTAATTTATTTTATATACATATTAAATGGGAAGTTGCCTCAGTATAAAAATTAGGGCAAAAAATATTTAAAGAGCAAAAAATTCCTAAAACAAATTAATTCCTTCCTTTAACAAAGTCACCGAAGATAGAAAATTTAAATTTACTGTGGGTGCTGTGGCTTAGTTGGTTGCCATGTCGACTACTAAGCATAGCACATCATATTCTGTCTGGGTTTGAGCCCCAGTTATGGCAAACAAAAATTTCTCTTATTAAAATTATAAATTGCTACAGCATCCTCTATCGGCGGTTAGCCCTCATCTACCTTACAACAGATGGCGCAACTTAACTGTTCTTAAAGTAGACATGATGTACAAATAATATAAGATTTATAATATAAGCTTTACCTCTCCTTTTCATCACCTTTGACCTCTTCAATTTTCGAAAAGGAAAGAATACTCATATAATAATATAAGTATTCTACTGATATAATAATAAACTGAATTCCAAATTCATAAGAATTCATAAAATGAAGTCATTTTAAAATTTTAAGTTAAATTATAAACCATTTCTGTATATTAATGATACTAATGAAACTATTATTTTATCCCTAAAAATTCCGCAGTCTATAACAACCCGCCTCCACATACTTCCCCTTCAACTCAACAGTAGAATTAATGTTAACAAGGATTAAAGTTTAAACTTAAAACATTCTATCAGCCAACAAAATAAAACTCTCATACAGAAACAGATGAATGAAACTGGCGGTGCTTGTTGTCTGCTCTACTGGAATTTTAACCAGACTCTGACTAAGGAGTTTACAGATGACGACGAAGACGGTCAAAATTCATGTTGAAACAATAAAAAGAAAACAAATGTAAACATTTTAAAAACAACAAAAATCTTTGAGGATTTTTAATTAGCGCAATCTTTGTTTTTAATTTCATTCGTTAAACAAAAAAAACTAAATTTAAAATACATAATAAACAAGTAAGAAAGTGCTATAGTCGGTCAAGCCCGACCATACGATACCCTTCACCACTAAGGTCAAAAGTGTTATTTTTTCTGTATAAAGACAAATATTTTCTAAATTTTGCCATCATACAAGCATTTTCTCAAAACTTTTATATTAAAGCTGCTTCCGACATTTGGACTTATATGAGAGCTAGGGTCAAATGTGGACCGATTATCTCGAAATTTGGCAAATTGGGTACAGTTGTTACAAAAATTTTGTATGTAAAAAATAAACTTAAAATTATCTTCAGATTTATGAGCTTTTGAGTGATTTTTGTCTCATTTAGTGCGTTTTTAAAGAAAAGTTTGTATGGGAGCTATGGTCAAATGTAGACCGATTTTAACGAAATTTGGTACAGTAATTTTAGTTGACATAAGCAGTAGTTGATTTAAATTTCATGGAAAAATATTGATATTTGTGGCCAATATATCAATTCCGGGAAGTGGGACCTATGGGAGGTACCATAAATAATGAACCGATTTTGACGAATTTCAATAGCCATGGTCCCATTATCAAAAAAAATGATCTGTGCCAAATTTCATCAAATTATCTTTAGAATTGCGACCTGTAGTTTGATTACAAGGTTTACATGGGGGTCCAGCCAGCCAGACGGGCGGACGGACGGACATCGGACATAGGCTTAGAATCACAGAAAGTTATTCTAAGCCTATTGGTATACTAAAAGGTGGGTCTAAGACAAATATTTCCATGCGTTACATACATCAGCACAAACTTATAATACCCTTTCCACCTATGGTGGTGAAGGATATAAAAAGAATTTCAGTAGGCTAAGTCCGACCATATGGCACCCTACACCAAAGTTTTCAGCAAGGATATTTGTGCAAATATTTTGTCACTATACAAACGCTTCCACCTGATTTACGTGATAAAATATGGGCAAATCCTGCGTGAAGGACGATACATTTGTACGGATTTTGTTGTACTTAAATGTATGCCATTGCCGTTCTCCACTAGATATCTTTGTACGGATTTCCGATGATATTAGCCCCTCGATTGTGCTATCGATTGGCATTTGTTAATTTACATACTTGCTTTGGAGGAAAAAGATATTCGCTTTTAAAGTGCTGTGACGGACGCTAAATAAAATGGAAATGACCTTTTTTCAACACGTGTTTCTGTAATTTTCATCAAATCGGTCATAGTAATAAAAATTAAAATATTAAAGATAGATGAAAATCAGTGGATTACAAAACAGCTTTTATAAAATATTTTAAAGTTTCCAGTTTCACCAAAAATCCATAAATGAACTGTTGCGGACGCTACGTGACGGACGATACAGTTTTTACTTGAATGCTTTTTATTAGAAAAAAATTCATATTTCATATTTTTTTTTAAGATTCGTTAATCAGTTAAAAAAATGGTTTTATTTATTCCCGAATTTCATCTCCTTTCTTTTCATGTTTGCGGTTAAAATGCGATTTTTGGACACAATTTAATATTTCACAAAACGACTACATACATATATTTATTTAAAGTTTTACACTTTTTACATCTTATTTATGTCGAAAGAATGTTGCGGCTCGCTGTTGGAGTGTCCCAAAAATTAAAAAAAAATCAAATTTCAAAATCATCAAATTTGCCCTACTGTATATTTTTTATAACACAGTCTTACTATAAGTTCTCTTTACGACCCAAGTTCAGTTGGAGAAAAAAGAAGCACTAGTCAAATTAAAAAAAAAATTATTTCTGTGACGGACGCTACAAACGATGAGCCCTTTTTTATTTTACGTTTTTATATCACTGCAATTACTTTTGATGTGTTCTTTTAAATCGAATTGTATAAAATTGAGCAGACTTTGAGTCCCTACTGAAACCGTATACCTAAATGGATTTTTTTGCGATTTTTATGAACTTTTAAAAAACCTATTATTTTAAAAAATGTACAAAAATTCGAGATGGGTGCAAATAAAGCCCTGCCATTCACGAAGAGAGCAATCAAAAATTGTATCCAATATATATTCTAACGGATCAATATATGGTTAATTTTTCCATAAACACAAATAAGCGATTTTGACAATTTTAAAATTTTGTCCTTTATTTAATGTTTTTCGGATTTGCCCATATAGTACTAAGGATCAAGTATTTTCAATTGGTAAAACTTACTTATTTACTTGAATGACCTATATTTGCAATGTGTTAAGTTCAAGGGCAGAGAATATTATCGAATTCCATGCGGTTCGATCTAGTGTGCATATTCTCCAATTTCGTAGGCCAAGCTTTGATAGATTTTCCCCTACTTGGTCTTTCCATTGAAGTTTCAGTCGTCCTCTTCTACTAGTTCCCTCGGGATCATTTTATAACACTTTTTTGCTTTTCTTTTAACGCAACCGCTGTTGTTTAAATCGTTTTACTATGTCAATGTCAGGGTATAACTCATACAGCTCATGATTAAATCGGTGTCGGTATTCATGACGCTGATTGGTCCATTAATTTTTCATAGAATCTTCCTCTCAAAAATTCCAAGAATAATTTCATCTGATTGCGCAATTGCCCATGACTCAGCACCTTATAATAACATTAATAGTATAAGCGTTTTGTAGAATGTTATATTAGTTCTTACTGAGAGGGCTTTATTTCTTATCTGCCTGCTAAGACCAAAATAGCACCGGTTGTCAAGTATAATTTTGAAACTTATGTCGCTATTTATGTTCACAGTGGTACCAAGGTAAACAATTTTTTTACAACCTCGAAGCTATAGTTCTCAACGATCACATGTGATCGAATTTTAGTGCAGTTTATGCTTGATTCATTGACAACTAGGCTCATTTTTATTAAATCATTCTCAGTACTTGAAAAGACCCCAGTTACTTCGCGCAATGTGTATTCATGATATCAATGACATCGGCAAATGCAGATCGCATGTGTTTTCTGTTGAAAATTGTTCCAGTTGTGTTAACTGCAAAATCTCAGTGGTAGATTCCAATAATTTCGTTAACTTTGGGCCTTAACCTTTCACACAGTTTTATCTTATTTATTTGTGCACTGGACAAAGAACACGGAGACTCCAATCATCGGGCATATATTCTTCTAACCATATGGTTTTTTATAAGCTGGGACTTACTCATTATCAACCAGGGACAGGAAATAACTGTTATTTTTGAATTTTTGATTAAAAAAGCAACCATAAGGAAATGTCGGAGAATAAAACCAAGTATACCATTTTGATAGTCTTGGACCAAATTTTCATAAAATGCGATAATTTTTAAAAATCTGATTTTTATTTTTTAGAAAAAAAATAACAGTTATTTTTTGATTTTTATTTTTTTGAGCAAAAATTATAGTTATTTCTAACTTTTATTTTTTCGAGCAAAAATAACAGTTATTTTTGACTTTTATTATGTCGATCATGAACAAAAGTTATTATTTGACTTTTATTTTTTCGAGCAGAAATAAAAGTTATTTTTTACTTTTATTTTTTTTTGAGCAGAAATAAAAGTTATTTTTATGTTTTCAACCCCAATTATGACTGCCAAACTCAAATCCATTAACTTTTGAGCATATGCAAATTATTTTCACTGAAAAATTATCGTTGCTTGACAAAAATTTTTAATGAATTTATCATGAATTTGAACAAAAATAATAATAAATAAAAGTCAAAAAATAACTTTTATTTCTGCTCGAAAAAATAAAAGTCAAAAAATAACTTTTATTCATGCTCGAAATAATAAAAATCAAAAATAACTGTTATTTTTGCTCAAAAAAATAAAAGTAAAAAATAACTGTTATTTTTTATCGAAAAAATAAAAGTCAAAAAATAACTTTTATTTCTGCTCCAAAAAATTAAAGTCAAAAAATAACTTTTATTTTCTGACTTTTACGATAAAAGTTGTAACAGTTACGGTCCCTGTTATCAACTCATCACCTCCGGCCTTAAAAAGCTCTGCTGGCAAATTATTGGCACCAGCAGCTTTGTTATTTTTAAGTCGAGTTATCGCAATTCAAACCTCATTTTTGTTGGATGATAGACATATAACGCCTTCATCATTGATTTGTTCAGGCATGCCATCTTGGTCTCTTTCATTTTATACCAACAAGTGCTCTTTTCTAGTTTTCAGCATCTGTAACCAGGTTTCCTTTGTCGTAGCAGTGGCGCCCCTCGACATGTCATGAGTTTTAGGGGGAGGGTTTTGGAACCCTAGTACAGATTTTACAGCTACTTTCATGGAATTGGCAATGTTTAGCAATTGCTTGTAGATGTAGTTTAAGTCAGAAACGTTTTCTCTGAACAATTGAGCTGTTCGCTGCGAGAAATCGGTAGCAATTTGATGATATTTGAGATTTATGGCGTCAAACTTTCTTTGCATTTCCGTTAGTTTGTTGCGACATACACGCAAGTGGCAGTCCTTGGCCGGAATCCTAAGATTTCCGAGTCGTTCCGATACGAAGAACCGACGGTCGCGGGAACGACTCAGACGTATTCTCATTTTGGCTGTAACAAGGAAATGATCGGAGTCTATATTAGCTCCTCAAATTGAGCGCCAATACACTTGAAGATTGTCTTCCATCAACTACAACATGATCAATCTGAGTTTTTGTTTTTTCGTATGGATTTTAGGGTGTGGAAACCTGGTGCTGTTCAACCATGAAGGCTGAATTTATAAACAGCAGCTTTCCTGTCCTAACTTTGCGTTAAAATCACCTAGTTTTATTTTAACGTCATGTTTAATCATAAAACGATACTTTAACGTCATCATCTTTTTCCTCTGTGGGTGCGTGAGCACAAATCAGGCTCAGATTAGGTTAGATGCGTATTGTCGCTGACCTTTTACTTATTGGGGTAAATCTGGAAACCAGATATAGCATTCTTTTGTTCATCATAAAATCACAACCAAATTCATGCCAACTTTCATGGCAACCATAATATTGGTCCCCTTTTGGTGTCTTGGCGACGCAGCTGCGTGATAAATATGTGGGCGGTAGGCGTGTCCTTCTACTGATTTTGTAAAGATTTTACCTACAAGTAAACCTATTCAAAATTCATTTGCTTTCAGATATATTTTTCATTTTGTGATTTTTGTTGAGACTTCCAGATTTAAGGATTTTTTAGATCCTAGGCGTATCCCTAGGCCGATTTTGTTGAAAGTTTGCAAACAGTTTTAGCAATTCTATAAAATCATGCACCAAATTTTATTTGTCTAAAATAACTTACATAGGAAATATTTTTTATTTTTTGAATTCTAATTTTACTAAGATTTTGCGCACAAATATATCGATTTGGTAGCACGTTTAACACCAGATTTAATTTAAATACAACAACTGCTTTCAGATATATTTTTCATTTTGTGATTTTTGATTATTCTTCCAGATTTAAAGATTTGTGCATCCTAAACGTATCCTAAGGACAATTTTATCGAAATTTTTCAAACAATTTAACCAAATTTATATTAAGTCATGCACCAAATTTTATTTCTCTAAAGTAACTAATATAGGAGTTATTTTTAGTTAAGCGAATTCCATTTATTTTTCAATATTTAGAAATATGTGGGCGGTAGGCGTGTCCTTCGATCGATTTTATCAAAACTTTGATTATGATCATGTTGAATCCACATCAAGTCATATACCAAATTACATTAATCTAAGACAACTGTTTTGATTTTTGTCTATTGGTTGTATAGGATGGTACCACTGTGCACCGTGGCCATTCCATTTAATCTCCTAGACACCAATCATATCACATTTTTATTTATCGAGCACATCCATCAACTGAATTAGATCATATCTTCTGAAAAGAGTTCGGATGTTCCAAGTACATATCTTCTGTAGTAGTAACCCATGTTTTTATCGTACTTATGGGCAACGCTTGGCACTTGCTAGCTCGCTACTTTAATGGGTATTAAGGTAGATAACCAGGTTATACCATGTGGAGGTCAGTGTCCACAGTTGAGGTGGGGGATACCCCATGATAAGACTAGGTCTTCCAAGGTAAAACCGATTAGAATCGTTGCCTGGCATCCAACATTACATTTTGACATCACCCATTTTGTTATAAGTATGTGAAACAAAAAATGTAAAATTACGAAAAAACTAATGATATTGTAAATTAAACCATTTCATTACTTTTTTATGTAGATTACTTTTTGACCTAAACCTTTCTATATAGGCTAAACAATTCCTTTAGAGTTGTTTCTGATATCGATGGAAGAGAAAAACTTTAAATCTCAAAAAATTAAATTCATTTCAAAACCTTAATTTTTGCAATTTATAACGTTTTGGCAATAAAATGTCCCATAAAGATAATTTTTAAATAACTTTTCTTATTATAATATTCCTAACTTTAATTATTTAACTTTTTATGCAAACAAGCCATAAAAATCATAGAACATGCAACAATTAAAAGAAAACTCTTGCAACACATAATAAAATTAAATAAATACACGTAACTGAAAACAACAAAGTAAAGCAACTAAAAGGTTATGGTTAAAAAATCAATAAATCTTTATATTTTATAGGATTTCCAACAGTTATGTGAACCATAACTACTATAGGGAAGATGGAGTAGATGAAAAAAAGCAATTACTTTGAGATAATATATCATACAGAAAACTAAGAAATAAACTACCAATAGTAACACCAAACAACTAAAAAGCCAACAAAAAATAAAACATTTTCTTTTAACATTCAGAAGGAGTCGAGGAAAAACCACATAACAAATAGATTAAACTAATATTGGTTACGGAAAGTACTCGAACCATAATAATATTTAGTTTGGCAACGAAGAAAGAAATACGATGACTAGTAACAACATGTAGGATCACGTTTAACATAATTCAATTTTTAATGGTATTTTTTCATTTTCAAAAGCAACAACATTAATATTATCTGTATGCAAGTGTATATGGAAAGGTACAAACATACGGGTGATACTAGTCTTATACTACATTGATGTATCTAAGTGAATTTATGTAAGATATGTATAACTAAGATACTTTGAGTAACAATCTATATAACAGGGTATTTTTAATTTCGATTTTATTTACAGCGGAAAATGGAGAAAAAATCTTAAATATCATGATTTTTAAACTACAAATACTAAAAACGAAGCTACATCATGCAACATAACAAGTGCAGGTATTAAGGTGCTCCCACTTTGTCATGAGGTAACCTTAAATCAACAAGATATTTACCCAAAATAGCTAGCAATAGACTAAGACATAAACTAAGACATAGACTACGATATAGACTAAGACTTACACATAGACTAAGACCTATACTAAGACATAGACTAAAGCATAGACTAAAAATAGACTAAGACACAGACTAAGATAAAGACTAAGACATAAACTAAGACATAGACTAAGACATAGACTAAGACATAGACTAAGACATAGACTTAGACATAGACTAAGACATAGACTAAGACATAGACTAAGACATAGACTAAGACATAGACTAAGACATAGACTAAGACATAGACTAAGACATAGACTAAGACATAGACTAAGACATAGACTAAAACATAGACTAAGACATAGACTAAGACATAGACTAAGACATAGACTAAGACATAGACTAAGACATAGACTAAGACATAGACTAAGACATAGACTAAGACATAGACTAAGACATAGACTAAGACATAGACTAAGACATAGACTAAGACATAGACTAAGACATAGACTAAGACATAGACTAAGACATAGACTAAGACATAGACTAAGACATAGACTAAGACATAGACTAAGATATAGACTAAGACATAGACTAAGACATAGACTAAGACATAGACTAAGACATAGACTAAGACATATACTAAGACAAAGGCTAAGACCTAGACTAATACACAAACTAAGAAATAGACTAAGATATAGACATAGACTAAGACACAGACTAAAACACAGACTAAGACATATCGATGTTCTCCTACTATTTACAGATATTGTACTTAAAATATCATCTTAAAAGAACTTACACATACGAGTGCAAATAGTCCCTATTTTGGTGATTATATTTTGTGGCTATATACTTAGGTATGTATGTAGAAATTCGTTTACTGACTTTATGTCTGGTATTCTTCTAAATAGCCTAAATAATTTTCTTTCGACAAACATAAATATTTAACACAGGTCCATAAATTTAAAACCAATAAGTTTTTCTAGAATTGATAATAGTATTTTTTGATTCAATTTAAAAATTTCATTACAGCTACCAAAATACATGCAACGCATGGGGCATCTGTAAACATGACTTTGGGTACATGTACCTTCAATAAATTTTTAGCTGCAATTTTCTTTTTATTTCTATTGTAAACTTGCAACAGTTGTTTAAGATCTAATTCAAGAAAATAATTCTAAAAAATTTTAATGTGTCTCTTTTTTTACATTTCTTTACTTCTATTTTATTGCTAAAATTGCTAGAAAAATATAGATACTTATCCCAAGGTTAATCGTAAAGATGTAAAGCAATAAATTTAATATGGAGATGAAAATTTGAAAATTAAGAGAATTTCGTTTAAAAAAATCGACTTTCTTTATCATTCTATTTTACTGATATTTTTTTATCACCTTGACTTATAAAAACATTTCTTATCTTTTAATGAAAGTATTTGTTATTCAAAAACTTTTGAACTTATATTCTTACAAGTCTATCTATTTAAAAGCAATTGGAATAATTTGTGTTCTAATAAAATTTTCTCATGTTTTATTAGTTTTTTATGCAAAACTAACTGCAATTGAACAAAATCGTTTATTATGTCTCTTCTGTCTGCTATAATGACTGTCACCAGTTGTAATGCTACTGCAAGCAAAGACACTTCCAGTCTTATTTTAACTATAATCATCTGTTATTTATTGCATTTTTATGGGAAAATTCAAATAAGCCAATTGGATAAAAAGGAAGTTTGACAGCAAACATTTGTTTATATGGAAGATACAGACAGCCCAGAATATTAACAACTTAGAATATGAAAATGTTATAGATAGCAATATCTAAAAAACGGATTTTTGCAAAAAGAACTTTTTTATTGTGGAAGATAATTCTATCTATCTAGTACAATATTTTTAGTATGAAAAATACTAAGTAAATTTTATAGTATTTTGAAAAAAAAAATTATTGGAAAATGTTTCTATAGAAATTTTTTATCAAAAATTTTTCTATACAAAATTTGTTTGCCAAAAATTTTTATATAGAAAATTATTTTATCAAAAATTTTTCTATAGAAAATTTTTTCATCAAAAATTTTTCCATAGAAAATTTTTTTATCAAAAATTTTTCTATAGAAAATTTTTTTTACCAAAAATGTTACTATAGAAAATTTTTTTACCAAATCTTTTTTATAGACAATTTTTTTTTATCAAAAATTTCTCCATAGAAAATTGTTTTATCAAAATTTTTTCTATAGAAAATTTTTTTATCAAAAAGATTTCCAATAGAAAATTTTTTTATCAAAGATTTTTTATCAAAAATTTTTTTATAAAAATTTTTCTGTAGAATATTATTTTATCGAAAATTTTTTTACCACAAATGTTTCTATGGAAAATTTTATTAATTCCCAGATAAATAAAATTTTTTTATTAAAAATTTTGCTACAGAAAATTTAAATATTTAAAATTTTTTTTATAGAAATTTTTTTTTATCAAAAATTTTTCTATAAAAAATTTTTAATTCAAAATTTTTCTATCCAAAATTTTTTTATCAAAAATTGTTTTATCAAAAATTTTTCTACAGAAAATTTTTTTATCAAAAATTTTTCTATAGAAAATTTTTTACGAAAAATTTTTCAATAAAAAATTTTTTTACCGAAAATTTTTCAATAGAAAATTTTTTTACCAAAAATTTTTCTATGGAAAATTTTTTTACCAAAAATTTTTCCAACAAATTTTTTTTACCAAAAATTTTTCTATAGAAAATTTTTTTATCAAAAATTTTTCTGTAGAAAACTTTTTTAGCAAAAATTTTTTAAACAACAATTTTTCTATAAAAAATTTTTTTATAAAAAATTTTTCTATAGAAAATTTTTCATCAGAAATGTTTCTATAGTTTATTTTTATATTAACAATTTTTCTTTTTTTGTCGAGAATTTTCGCAGCAAAATATTTTTAAAAAGTAATTAATTTCATTTGAACCCAAATTTTGTCTATTCTTTAATAAAGCGTCAACCGACTTTATTAACATCCAAATCTCAACTAAATAATTTTAATACTCATTTTCACTAGTTTCATTAATGATCGTGATATTAACAAAAATTACAAAAAGTCTTCGGCTCCTGGTGATATGGACTACCTTCGTTACAACATACTTTTCCCCTGCATCACAAAGAAGCATATACTTTCTTTTAATTTTAATAATATATGGCGTGGAATATCTTTATATTGGAGTCTTTGGTTAAAGGTACCCACAGATCCGGTTCACTTATGAAAAATAATCTTAATATTTAGCTTTTTTCGAAAGACGAAGACAAAATAGTAGTTACTCTGAAATCATGTATGAAATTTAAAAAAAAATATTATCCATAATTTTAATCTAAATAAAAAATATGTGAGCAAACATTTTTTCTTTTTTTTTATTTTGCATTTTTTTGCAAAGAAAACCTTTTTCATTAAAAGGTAATGAAATCTGTAAAAATTGTTTAAAACCTTTTAAAACACAATGTTAAACATTTAAACGAAGTTAAACAGAAGAAAAAAGCATAAAAGTACAAAAAGTTGTTAGAAAAATGATGATGAAAAATAATGCACTTAACACCTTTTTGACAAGACAACCTATTTGTCATAACAGGCAATAAAACATAGGACAAAGTAAATTGATTTATGTTATTTTCTTTTCCTTTCTTCTTTTCTTGGTAGTAATGTCTTTAAACATATGTACATAAATCTTGTGCAAATTGAAAAATCTTCTAAATATTTTGACTTTATAGAAATTTACACAATTTCTTTAACCATTTTGACTTTTTTTCATAAATTAATACAAAAAAAGATTTAGGAAACGAACTTTTATTTTATTCTGATAATTCGTTTTGAAGAAGAAGAAGAAGAATAAGAAAAGAATCTAGAAATAATAGAATATTTACGAATGGCCTATCTAAGCCAACTAAGTCTAGTAAAAACCCCTATCGTAGAGTTTACACTGCTGCAGATCCTGAAGTTCATCATGGATATACTGACTACCGATTTGGATGAATCCTCATCTATACATAGTCCGCAGAAGTTTGAAATGCTACCATCCCACCTGTTTAGTCTAGAATTTAAGACACAGTGTCCCTTCAAAATGCCTACACCTTTTCCTAATCTTAGCCTATTTAGACCTAGCAGAGTTTTGGTTTCACTAATGTCGCGTTTAGGCCATAAAGCCCTAGATGTTCTTCAGTTAGCTATAGATAGTTGGAGCAATGTCCTTCACTTTCTGAAGTCTTGGCTCTAGCCTTATCTAGCGACTTCGTTGCCTTCAATGTCATCAGCACTATCTAATCTTATAACTGAATGAGGGCCAATCAATATTTTTGATAAGTTTAGAGGTGATACTATGTCCTTGTGGCACCTTGGTACCAGGGATGAGCTCTGTGGCCTTCCATATGGCAAATATTCCTGCCTGGAAGACCCTGCACTTAGGAAAACAACTTGATTGAATTGTCTTGAAAAAGCAATAAGTGACCCTGTATGAAGCTTCCATTCGGTCCTATCAGGGATTACAACTTCTGGTGCTGTGCTCAACAGTAGCTCGGTATCTAAATAGTCAGACCGTGGTAAGCCTGACTCAGAGCCTAAGAAGCCTGTTAAGCTCAGTATTATGATGTGTACCCGACTCATACAACCTTACTAGACTTCTATTTGACATCAAGAGGGTACAGGGCAGATTGATGAGTGCTTTTTAGAGCACCGGTAATGATGTAAGGTTAAACAATTTAAAAAAACTAAAATTAACATAAAGGAAGCTATGTATAGAAAATAGTATTAATATTTGAAACAAACATGCTTGTTTCTTAAGTCTTTTGTTTTTATTATATTATAGCACTTCTAATACTTTGTTAAAGTTATTAAGTATGTACCATAAATTTTTATGCTAAAATATCTAAAAACATACAAAAGATTTATTGCAAAATTTCATTGTCCAGGATAAATTAAAAATATAAAAAAACGGTTTTTTAAACTTAGAAAATACTTTTTAGGTCTTCTAACTACTTTCTAAAAGTATTTTATGTTGAAAAAAATCCAAAAATTTAAGATTTACGAGTACATATTACTAAATTTCTTTACAAATTGTTTTTAGCTCTCTGCGATTGACATGTAGGGATACTCCTCCTGAAGAGTTGGCCTAACCAATCATCGAAACATGTCGAGGAATTGGTTGCCACCAAAAACATTTCTTGGCTTTTATCAATAAATTGTCTGTAATATTAATAAATAAATGTAACAGATTGGGATCAAATTCAAATAATTTTTCTATTTGCGATAAATTTCATAATTCTTTATTTATTACCAAAGACGTACCGCCCAATTATTTTTATAATGGACCTCAATTATTTTTATACCCTTCACCAATAGGTGAAAGGTTGTGCATCCGTTTGTAATTTTTTTATTAGTGATCGTAAATCCCATAAAAATTAGACCGATCGACTCAGAATCGGGAGGAGAATCGATAAAGCAATATCCGTCTGTCTGAAATCAAGTTTCTGAAGCCGCTGGAGGATGGACCAATATAAATTATAACGCTATTTAATTCCATCAAAATCGAAAAAAATTCGAATGAAAAACACTTTTAAATAACAAGAGAAAAAACTCATGGTGTACAAGTGATAATATATTATATGTCAGATTTTAGGAAATGGTCTCCCAAAGCACTCGGTAAAATTAAATCAAAATCGGTCCATAAACAACTGAGATATCGCCAAAACACTAAATTTGATGTATCGCAAATTGCCCAAAGTACACATTAGAGAAAATGAAATGCAGAAATAGGAAATACCATCCTCCTAGAGTACGGACAAGCCCAAGCCCGTTATTAAATTTTTTCATGAAGAAATTTTGTTTAAATTTTGTAAGTATTGTTTCAGCGATATCTCAAGTGTTTATGGACCGATTCTAATGAAATTTGTCAGCGTTCTTTGTGGGAGGATTTCCTAAAATCTGATATATAAACTCCACAAATCTGATTATGAATACCATTCAAATTGTACCTATCGACTCAGAATCGACATGAGAATCTATTTCGCAACGTCCGTCAGTCCGTCTGTCTGTCTGTTTGTCTGCCTGTTTGTCTGTCTGTCTGTCTGTCTGTCTGTCTGTCTGTCTGTCTGTCTGTCTGTCTGTCTGTCTGTCTGTCTGTCTGTCTGTCTGTCTGTCTGTCTGTCTGTCTGTCTGTCTGTCTGCCTGTCCATTTGTCTGTTGTAGTCAAGTTTTTGGAACTCCTGTTTTGTCGATCTGATTTTAGCAAACAGACGCACTGCATTTATTTTAATTTTGTGTGTGACTTTTGAACATTATGGTAATATTTGAGAATGCATTATATATCAAATTATAGGTTATCTTCCTTTGAAGTACAATATCATTATTCAGCGCAATAGCGCCTAAAATAAACTTTCTAAAGGGTCAACATTTGACAAAAATGTTTCCGACCTCTGCAAAAGTTCGGTATTAAAAATGGGCGAACTCGGTTCACATTTAGTGAAACCTCCCATATAACCCCAACCGGGAATCACTTTAATGTTGATAAATTAAATCACATTATAAATGTCAAATATTATTGATGAAGTTTTCATCTTAATTACTTAACTAACTTCAGATTAATAAGTAAATCTTCAATAACTTTTCCGAAAAAACTAATGTATCTAAAACTAAGAGTGTATACCCTATAATTCTAAGGCTTGTATACATTGACAAAACAATCATTGTTAAAGCTTTCATCTAAATCGGTCCGCTAACCTCAGAGTTTTACATAACTAATCGAGAACTTTTACTAGTTGGATGATACCTACCTACGAATTAAAGTACACAACCCTCACTGGGCACTGCGTTTTTTGGGTTGCATGCCAGAATACTTAATCTTCATCAAATCGATGTGCTCTTGCAAATCTAAGGGCATCTTTATTTGGAAGTATCTTTTCTGCATGGTTTTCCAGGTCTATCGAACTTTATTAAATGTTCGTAAAATAGACACATATATCAAAGTTACTGGCTGGCTTAAATAAGCATTCGCCGAATATACCACTCTTACTTGTTATTAAAATGAAAGAGTTTTTTAAGAAAACATATGTGTGTTCGAACAAATCGGCTTTCTTCCAAGAAGAAACAACTTAAAAGAGTCAATTTTAATGTTCTAATGAAATAAAATCAAAAGACTTAAGAAATAAACTTTAGTAAGAAAATTCTTATGAGTTTTTATATAAATGGAATAAACTGAAAAAAATTGTAATTGTTTTTCTTTATTTCAATTTACATTGTGCATATTAGAGACTTTAATTTTTAACAAAACGCTTTTGTATTTTGTTAACATGTTTAGTTTTTTTTAGTATATGGTAATTATTTAGTTAATAAACATTTTTCGTTTATATTGTTTAATAAAACGCAACTTAAATTCCTCTAATAATATTTTCACGCTTACACAAGATTTTTCTTTAAATACAAATACTTACGCTTAATTGCCAAACTATTTATGAGCTGTGTTAAAATTTTTGTTAGCTTTTTGAGGAAAAAGTTGTATCTAATCGTTTTTTTTTCTTTGCTGTAAAATCAATGTTTATTATAAGCAAACATTGTTGCTTACCGCTCAAATTTACCATATACATTTTTTTGTTACTCAAACTTTTTGTTTCTTTTATGAATGAAAATTTTTACGCGTGCTTTAAATATTTTATATAGGAATAAAACAACGTTTTAGCCCGGTTTTTATGTATTCAAACGGAACTATTAAGCAAAAGAATTTATGGTTTATTGCATACAACCAAGGTGTGAAATATTGTTTAAGAACATAAATTAGATTCTTAAGAGAATTTTAGAATTTACTATCTATAGACTAATTGCAAGTTATGAGGACAGAATGACCTAAAAGATCAGCTCAAACCTGAAGAAATAGGAACTCTTTAAATGTTTTCCAAACTATGTAATTGTTTAAAACAAATAAAAATGATTTAAGTCTTCAATTTTAGCAAAATTAATCAATTTTGCAAACAATAAAGTTCGTTGCTTAAGTCTTTTGTTTTAATTGAGAAACAAACAGAAATCTTAGACTAAAATATACACTAAGACATAAAATAGGACATAGACTAAGACATACAGGTATGTGATGGACAGTTTCGTTTTGAAATCGATCGATTTCAGACATATTTTTTAGCTAATTTTCGGTTATTTCCCCCAAAAATAATGAAAATTTTGGCTTTAATCCTTTTGACTGATATTTTATCTTTCATTTGGTTTGAGTTTTTTGGGGAAATAACCGAAAATCTCAAAAATATATCTCAAAAATATATCTGAAATCGATCGATTTGAAAACGATCGTTTTCCATCACATACCTGATAGACTAAGACATAGACTCAGACATAACCTAAGACATAGACTAAGACATAGACTAAGACATAGACTAAGACATAGACTAAGACATAGACTAAGACATAGACTAAGACATATACTAAGACATAGACTAAGACATAGACTAAGACATAGACTAAGACATAGACTAAGACATAGACTAAGACATAGACTAAGACATAGACTAAGACATAGACTAAGACATAGACTAAGACATAGACTAACACATAGACTAAGACATAGACTAAGACATAGACTAAGACATAGACTAAGACATAGACTAAGACATAGACTAAGACATAGACTAAGACATAGACTAAGACATAGACTAAGACAAAGACTAAGACATAGACTAAGACATAGACTAAGACATAGACTAAGACATAGACTAAGACATAGACTAAGACATAGACTAAGACATAGACTAAGACATAGACTAAGACATAGACTAAGACATAGACTAAGACATAGACTAAGACATAAACTAAGACATAGACTAAGACATAGACTAAGACATAGACTAAGACATAGACTAAGACATAGACTAAGACATAGACTAAGACATAGACTAAGACATAGACTAAGACATAAACTAAGACATAGACTAAGACATAGACTAAGACATAGACTAAGACATAGACTAAGACATAGACTAAGACATAGACTAAGACATAGAGTAAGACATAGACTAAGACATAGACTAAGACATAGACTAAGGCATAGACTAAGACTAAGATATAGTCTAAGACATAGACTAAGACATAGAGTAAGACATAGACTAAGACATAGACTACGACATAGAGTAAGACATATACTAAGACATAGAGTAAGACATAGACTTAAACATAGAATAACACATACACTAAGACATATGCGAAGAAATAGACTAAGACATTGACTAAGAGATAGATTAAAACTAAGCTAAAATAAAATGTATATCTTCTATTTAAATTACTTAAGCCATCATCGCACAAGCTCATCAAGCTTCAAACTATCAACATGATCTTTATCACTCTGAATATTCGGACTCATCAATCGTTGTTTGGTTTTTTAAACATTTTGTTGTTTTTACAAAAATGTTTTCAGTAAACAGAAAATAAAGAAAAAACTAAGCCCTAATGAAGAAATACATGGCGCAAGCTTGTGTTGATCTCATTGATGTTGGTGAAATTTACTGATTTTGGCTTTAAATGCACGAACAAGCGTTTGACTTTTTTACGATTTTCTTTTCCATTCAATTGTTCATTTCATTTTAACATAGAAAAGAGTGTAACACAGAATACGTGATTTTTGGTGAAGTGCAACAAACCAACGCCACCGCTTATGTCTCAACTGCAAGTAGTCAAAGTTAGCAAGAGCTCATAGAAGTTTCATTTCAAGCTGGGAATCATGGCAAAAGGGGCGTCATGGTCTTTCCTAGTCATCAACAGTAAATTTTACATAACAATAGACGGAACTGTAATAAACTTAAACCATAAGCATAGTTTATGATTTTCTGCTCCAAAAAGTTTTCAAATCTTCCATTGTTTTACTTAAGATTTTTTGAGTTCAATATTTCATACTTAAACTCTCCCATAGAGAAGAGCTCTGACCTCTTTTATGCAATAGAAATAATTTTTGCTATAAAATTTTTTATAGCTGCCAGTTTTGTTTCAAATTTATTATTTTTACTTTAGCATCAAGTTTTAGTTTCTTTTAATTTAACTTAAATTGATTTGGAGTAAAACATCTTTTTCAATTTATGATTAACTATGGCTTTAACTTTAATTGGCTTAAAGTTGTGATGGCCTAGAATTTGTAAAAGATCTGAAGATAAATCAAATGTTGCAAAATTTAGGTTTTGAAACCAAATCTAAAAAATTATATAAAATGATAAATAACATTAAAGAGGTCTTTCGAATAAAATTTGTAGTTGTATTAAGTTAAATGTTAAATAAAAAAATCTTAAATTTTGATATATTGTAAAAATTCATCTGAAATTTAAATGTTGACATATAAATCAGTTTTTTTCGGAAGATCTTCCATTTAAGATTATTTTTGCTTGTGTTACCTCTTTGACGGAGATGGCTTATTTAACATGTTTTCGGACGCCCTTTTCGTGTCTATCACTACTATCACATATGGTTTGTGTCAATAATAACAAATATGGGCAAATCCGAAAAACGTTAAACCAAGGACAAAATTTGTAAACTGTCAAAATCACGTATTTGTGTTTATGAAAAAATTACCATATATTGATCCTTTAAAATATATAATGGATACAATTTTTGGTTGCTCTGTTCATGAAAAGCAGGTCTTTATTTGCACCCATCTCGAATTTTTATAAATTTTTTAAAATAATAGATTTTTTAAAAGTTCATAAAAATCGCAAAAACATTCATTTAGTTATCAAGTTTCAGTAGGGGCTTTAAATCTGCTTAATTTTATACAATTAGATGCAAAAGACCTCATCAAAAGTAATTGAAGTGATATAAATAACGTCAAGTAAAAAAGGGCTCACAGTGTATAGCGTCCGTCACAGAAATAAAGTTTTTTTTAATTTGACTAGTGGAATTTTTCTTTTTTCTATAATTGAACTTGGTCCGTAAAGAGTGTTCGTATAGTATGCTTTACATTAGGCCAAAAATATATAGATATTTATATAGCATTTTACAGAATAATATGTATAGCAAAGTGTGTAGCGTCTGTCACACTATATATTTTTTACAAAATGATATTTATTAAATGCAAAATTTACGAACACATGTCTGTCTTATTCATAAAGCAATAACACTATCTATATCCACAGATTAAATTTAAGATATTAGGTGTTAAAAAATATACAGTGGGGAAAATTTGATGCTTTTGAAAAAAAAATTTTTGATTTTTGGGACACTCTAACATCTAGCCTCAGCATTTTGATGACTAAAAATAAGATGTAAAAAAGTGTAAAACTAAATAAATATATGTTTGTAGCCGTTCTACGAAATATTAAATTGTGCCCAAAAATAGCATTTTAACCGCGAACATGAAGATAAAGTATCGTCCGTCACGTAGCGTCCGCAACAGTTTTTTTATGGATTTTTGGTGAAACTGGAGAATTTAAAATATTTTATAAAAGCGGTTTTGTAATCCTCTGATTTTCCTCTATCTTTAATGTATTTACAGTTTTTTTATTACTATGACCGTTTTGATGAAAATTACAGAAACATGTTTTGAAAAAAAAGTACTTCCATTTTTTGTAGCGTCCGTCACAGCACTTTAAAAGCGAATATCTTTTTCCTCCAAAAGAAGTATGTAAATTAAGAAATGCCATTTGAGAGTACAATCGATGGCCTAATATTCTCCGATATCTGTGAAAAGATATCTAGTGTAAAACGACAATGGGATTCATTTAAGTACAACAAAATCCGTACAAATGTATCGTCCGTCACGCAGGATTTGCCCATATCAAAAAGTTTTCTGTAAAAATTTCATATTAACAATTTTTTTATAAAAATTTTATATTAAAAATTTTTCTTTAAAAATTTTTTATCGAAAATTCTTCTACAAAAATTTTGTATAGAAATTTTTTCTATAAAAATTTTGTACCAAGATTTTTTTATAAAAATTTCATATAAAAAATGTTTCTACTAAAATTTCATATCAAAAATTTTTCTACTAAAATTTCAAATCAAAAATTTTTCTATTAAAATTACATATAGAAAATTTTTCTATAAAAATTTCATATCGAAATTTGTTCTATAAAAATTTCATATCGAAAATTTTTTTATAAAAATTTCATATCGAAAATTTTTCTAAAAAGGTTTCTTATCTAAAATTTTTCTATAAAAATTTCATATCTAAAGTTTTTCTATAAAAATTTCATATCGAAAATTTTACTTTAAAAATTTTATATCGAAAATTTTTCTATAAAAGTTTTGTATACAAAATGTTTCTATAAAAATTTCATATCTAAAATTTTTCTATAAAAATTTCATATCTAAAATTTTTCTATAAAAATTCCATATTTAAAATTTTTCTATAAAAATTTCATATCGAAAATTTTTCTATAAAAATTTCATATCTAAAATTTTTCTATAAAAACTTCATATCTAAAATTTTTCTATAAAAATTTCATATCGAAAATTTTTCTATAAAAATTTCATATCGAAAATTTTTCTAAAAAAATTTCATATCTAAAATTTTTCTATAAAAATTTCATATCTAAAATTTTTCTATAAAAATTTCGTATCGAAAATTTTTCTATAAAAATTTTATATCGAAAATTTTTCCATAAAAATTTTATATCGAAAACTTTTATATAAAACTTTTATATCGAAAATTTTTCTATAAAAATTTTGTATCGAAAATTTTTTCATAAAAATTTTGTATCAAAAATTTTTCTATAAAAATTTTTGTATCGAAAATTTTTCTATAAAAATTTCATATAAAAAATTTTTCTATAAAATTTTCATATCGAAAATTTTTTGTAAAAATTTTCATATCGAAAATTTTTTGTAAAAATTTTCATATCGAAAATTTTTTGTAAAAATTTTATATCAAACATTTTTCTATTAAAATTTCATATCAAAAATTTTTTTATAAAAATTTCACATAGAAAATTTTTTTACTAAAATTTCATAAGAAAAATTTCGTATCGAAAATTTTTAAAAATTTTATATCGAAAATTTTTCTATAAAAATTGCATATCAAAAAATTTTCTATAAAAATTTCATATCGAAAATGTTTCTATAAAAATTTGATATCGAAAATTTTTCTATACAAATTTTATATCGAAAATTTTTTTAAAAAAGTTTTATATCAAAAGTTTTCTATAAAAATTTCATATCAAAAATTTTTTTTATAAAAATTTCATATCAAAAATTTTTCTATAAAAATTTTGTATCCAAATTTTTCCAATAAAAATTTCGTATCGAAAATTTTTCTATAAAAATTTCATATCGAAAATTTTTCTATAAAAATTTCATATCGAAAATGTTTCTATAAAAATTTCATATCGAAAATTTTTCTATTAAAATTTTATATCGAAAATTTTTCTAAAAAAGTTTCATATCGAAAATTTTTCTTTAAAAATTTCATATCGAAAATTTTTCTATAAAAATTTCATGTCAAAAATTTTTCTATAAAATCTTCATATCGAAAATTTTTCTATAAAAATTTTATATCGAAAATTTTTCTAAAAAAAATTTCATATCGAAAACTTTTTAAAAAAAATTCATATCGAAAATTTAAAAAAAAATTTATTTCGAAAATTTTTTTTAAAGAAATTTCATGTCGAAAATTTTTCTATAAAAATTGTATATTAAAAATTTTTCTATAAAAATTTCATGTCAAAAATTTTTCTATAAAAATTCATATCGAATTTTTTTTTGTAAAATTTTATATCGAAAATTTTTCTAAAAAAAATTTCATATCGAAAATTTATAAAAAAAATCATATCGAAAATTAAAAAAAAAAATAATTTCGAAAAATTTTTTAAAAAAAATTTCATGTCGAAAATTTTTCTATAAAAATTTCATGTCGAAAATTTTTCTATAAAAATTTTATATCGAAAATTTTTTTATAAAAATTTCATATCGAAAATTTTTCTATAAAAATTTCATATTAAAACTTTTTCTACTAAAATTTTTCTAATAAAATTTAATATCGAAAATGTTTCTATAAAAATGTCATATCGAAAATTTTTCCATACAAATTTTATATCAACATTTTTTTTATAAAAATTTTATATTAAAAAATTTTTCCTTAAAAATTTTATATTGAAAACTCTTCTATAAAAATTTTATATTGAAAATTTTTCAGTAAAAATTTAATATCAACAATTTTTTTATAAAAGTTTTTATTAAACAATTTTTCTTTAAACATTTTATATCAAAAATTTTTCTATTAAAATTTTATATCGAAAATTTTTCTACAAAAATTTTGTACCAAGATTTTTTTATAAAAATTTTGTATCAAACATTTTTCTATAAAAATTTTGTATCGAAAATTTTTCTATAAAAATTTTATATCGAAAATTTTTCTATAAAAATTTCATATCGAAATTTGTTCTATAAAAATTTCATATAAAAAAGTTTTTTTATAAAAATTTCATATAGAAAATTTTTCAAAAAAAAATATAATATCAAAAGTTTTTCTATAAAAATTTCGTAACGAAAATTTTTCTATAAAAATTTCATATCGAAAATGTTCTAAAAAAATTTTCTTATCGAAATTTTTTCTATAAAAATTTCATATAGAAAATTTTTCTAAAAAAAATATCATATGAAAAGTTTTCCTATAAAAATTTTGTATCGATATAAAATTATATTTCATATAATTTCATATCGAACATATTTCTATAAAAATTTTATATCGAATTTTTTTTTTTAATTTCATATCGAAAATTTTTTTATAAAAAATTTTATATCGAAAATTTAAAAAAAATCATATCAAAAATTTTTCTATAAAAATTTCGTATCGAAAATTTGTCTATAAAATTTTCATATCGAAAATATTTCTATAAAAATTTCATATCGAATATTTTTCTATAAAGATTTTTTATCGAAAATTTTTCTATACAAATGTTATATCGAAAAAAATTCCATATCGAGAAAAACAGAACTTCTATTATATATCGAAAATACTTTTATAAAATTTTGTCTTTTTAGCTCTTGTAGTTAAGGCACTATCGCGCTGTTATCTGACAGAAAGACGCAACATAAAACCCCTTTTCTTTTTGTTCTTTTGTGTTTCCGTAAGTTTTTTATATGGGAGCTATGATCAAATGGTGACCGATTGTGACAAAATTTTGTACACTTTCTGTCATTGACATAAGACTTCCTTTAGTGGTTATATCTGTTATGGTTTTAGATTTATTGGCATTTAAGTGTATTTTAGGTGGAATTTAGGCGGTTCCGTAAGTGTTTCGTGTGGGAGCTATGGCTAAATGTGAACCGATTTCTATGAAATTTTATTTGCTATCTAGGGCTTATATAATAATATACCAAATTTTATCATCATAGCTATTATAGTTTGTTATTTATTAGCAAATAACGATTAGCCTAGGCGAGGTTATATGGAAGCTATGGTCAAATGTTAACCGATTTTGCCAAATTTCAATATAAAAATTTTCCCAGAAATGAAGAATGTTTCTACTAAGTTTCAGTGAGCTGCTCCCATCGTTTAGGCGTTATCGTGATTTCAACAGACAGACGGACATCGCTTAATCGTCTTAAAATTTCATAAGGTTTCAGAATATACTTCAATTTTGGTTTTTGAGCCATTATTAAGGAAATTACAAACGAAATGACAATCTCAATATATTCTTTTTCATGGTTGGTATAAAAATTCTTAAGAAAAAAACAATAAGAGTTTGTGAAATATTGTAAAAGTTTTGTTCTTTTTTAGAAAATTTTAAGTCAAAAAAATCGGGTTATATATAAATCAGATGTAAAAAAATCGGTGCAGTATGAGACAGAAATTGAAAGTTTTAATTTTTGAAGTCGAATATATTTTAACCCGTAAGAGATGGGATATGCACTAGATCTTGACCTGTGTATTATTTTAAAATCCGCCGAACAGTTAAGAGGTTGCGGACTTATTTCCATTGCAGACTTATTTCTACACCATCCCGCTGTTATGACCAGAAGTCATATGTTAGGTATAAACATAAATTATAATTTTAAACATTCAATGAAAATCACACTTTAATAACTTTTAAATTGTTTAAATACTAAAGAAATAAACATAAAGAGTGCTCTAAATAAAATTTGTAGTTGGATTTTCTTAAATAAAAATCAAACCTTTTAATATAAAAACTCTACAAAATACGCAAATATAATGACATATTATACAAAATCATTTAGCATTAAAATGTTTACTTAGTGCTCGGGTTTTGCAAAATTATCGACTTTTTTCGGAAACCCTCCCATTAAAGATTTTACAGTTGCTTCTGATACCTTTTTGGAGCATGTGTTCCACCTGCGCTTAAAATCGGACATGTTCTTGGAAATCTTTCCTGTGTTCTTCAATTCCTTTTTTACCAACACCCAATACCTTTCAACAGGTCGAAGTTCTGAACAATTGGGTGGATTTGCCTCTCGTGGTACAAAAATGACATTATTCTTTGAGTACCACTCAAGTGCCTTTTTTCCATAATGGCATGATGCCAAATCGGGCCAAAAAAATGAAGTCACTCTGTGCTCTCTTAAAAAGGGTAACAACCGTTTTTGTAGGCACTCCTTTATATAAATTTCTGTGTTTATTGTGCCAGATGCCACAAATACTTTACTTCTTTTGCCACAACTGCAAATAGCTTGCCACACGAGAAACTTCTTAGGGAATTTTGTTTGTTTTTATGTGCGAAACTCTTGCCGAACATTCCCCCGTTTATCAGCAACATAAAAATCTTGACCAGGAAGTTGAGAAAAGTCTGCCAGTATGTATGTTTCATCATCGATCACACAACAGGTGTATTTTTTTATAAAATCAGACTTCAATTTTTTCGCTCGTTTTTTTTTTGCTTCTAAGTTCTTTATAGCATTGCGATCTGGAACCTTTTGGACTTTGTATGTCTTCAGTCCAGCATAAGCTTTGACTCTATGTGCAAAATTCGTAAAACATTTCACCGTACGAGCTGCTTTTCTTAAAGAAGTGTTAGGCGCTCTTCGAAAGAGTCGCTCGACTTCTTTTGCCTTACCAATATCTGTAGGACCTTTTTTCCTCCCTGATCCAGGTTTTCTTTCAATGCTCAGGTTTTCCTTATACCGTCTGATGGCATTAGAAACCGTTCGAGGGTCAACTTTCAAATTTTTAGCTATTTTTTTAAAACTCCATGACGGATTTTTTTGAAAAGTTTTAATTATATTTTCACGAACTTTTTTTTCGCAGTCCATTTTGATTGAAATAACTATTGAAAATTAATAATTTCTAAAATAATAGTATAATAAATTATTTCTTGCACTATGGATAAATTTTGTCTAAAATAGTAAATGCATATTTTTTTAGAACACTCTTTAATTAAAAACATTAGAAACTGTCAACACCAGGCAACAAAATTTTACTTAAATTCTCATAAATTTCCCATAAAAAATCAAATAAATTTACCAATTTTGAAAACATTTAAACATTTTGTACAAAGAAAACTAAAACAAATCAAATAAACAATGAATAGATGTTTTATGCAAATGAGCGGCTATAAATCTAAATAAATTAGAGATCTAATATTTGTCTCAATAAAAAACAATTATAATTTGGAATACAAATAAGAAACCAAAAAACTTAATTAACATAAAACATGCTCTTTAAACAAACTATAAATCAGTTCAAAATTAACTTAAAATTTTGAATGGATAATTAAAGTTTCCATATCTTCCTAATTCCGGTATAACAGTGACTTGACATCTTGAAATCTAAATAATTTTGTGTTAACAAGTCATTTAAGTGTTTATTGTTTTCACATTTTAAAACTAAATCGAAAAATCAATGAATTAATTATGTTCACAAATCTGGAAAATTAAGCTGTAGAAAGGGATATATCTTTATTGAAGCTTCTAAATATTATTGCTTTAAAAAATAATAACGTTTCAAATGTATTTAATAGGTTAAGATCATAGCCAGAACTTATATTTTATATTTTTGACCTTTTCACTGACTGATTTTGAATCAAATATCTCTTAAGTTTAAATAAATATGTATTACATTGTCAACAACCATAGCTACGGCTATCATTGTCATATGACTTAGATTATAAAACAAATCATAAGCAAAAAGTTCAATCTTTAAAACAACGACAAAATCAATACCAACAACAACATTTTGTACCAACAGCAAACTATGGCTAGTGCAATTGGATTGATATCAATTTATGAGATAGTCACAACAACAAAATAAATCAAACTTTCTTAAGTAAAAGTAAAATTATTGAAAAAAAAACAAAAGACTTAAGACACAAACCTGATTTTAAATGAAGTAGAAATAAACGGAACAAAATATTTATTTTAAATTTGCGGAGAAGTTGTTTATATATGGGCAAATCCTGCGTGACGGACTATTCATTTGTACGGATTTTGTCTTACTTAAATGTATCCCATTGTCGTTCTGTACTAGATAGCTTTGCACAGATTTCAGGGAATATCAGCCCATCGATTGTGCTATTGAATGGTTTTTGTTAATTTACATACTTATTTTAGAAGAAAAAGATATTTGCTTTTAAAGTGCTGTGACGGACGCTACAAAAAATGGAAGTGACTTTTTTTCAACATTTGTTTCTGTAAATTTTATCAAATCGGTCATAGTAACAAAAAAATTGTAAAGACATTGAAGATAGAGGAAAATCAGAGGATTCCAAAACAGCTTTTATAAAATATTCTTAAGTTTCCAGTTTCACCAAAAATCCATAAATGTACTGTTGCGGACGCTACGTGACGACGATATAGTTTTTACTTGAATGTTTTTTATTAGGAAAAAATTCATATTTCGTATTTTTTTAAGGATTCGTTAATCAGTGAAAATAATGGTTTTATTTGTTCTTAAATTTCATCTCTTTCCTTTTCATCTTCGCGGTAAAAATGCGATTTTTGGGCACAATTTAATATTTCACAAAACGGCTAAATACATATATTTATTTAAAGTTTTACACTTTTTACATCTTATTTTTCGTCTCAAGAATGTTAGAGTGCTGTTAGATTGTCCCAAAAATAAAAAAAATCAAATTTCAAAATCATCAAATTTGCCCCACTGTATATTTTTTTAATACCTAATACCTTAAATTTAATCTGTGGATATAGATATTACTTTATGAATAAGACAGACATGTGTTCGTAAATTTTGTATTTAATAAATATTATTTTGTAAAAAATATATATACTGTGACGGACGCTACACACTTTCCTTTACATATTATTTTGTAAAATTCTATATAAACATCTGTATATTTTTAGCCTAATGTTAAGCATACTATAAGTTCTCTTTACAAACCAAGTTCAATTGGAGAAAAAAGGAAAATTGGACTAGTCAAATTAAAAAAAAAAACGTTTTTTCTGTGACGGACGCTATACACTGTGAGCCCTTTTTTAATTGACGTTATTTATATCACTTCAATTACTTTTGATGGGGTTTTTTACATCTAATTGTAAAAAATGAAGTAGACTTTGAGTCCCTACTGAAACTTGATACCTAAATGGATATTTTTGCAATTTTTATGAACTTTTAAAAAACCTATTATTTAAAAAAAGATGTATAAAAATTCGAGATGGGTGCAAATAAAGACCTGCCATTCACGAAGAGTGCAATCAAAAATTGTATCCATTATATATTTGAAAGGATCAATATATGGTAAATTTTTCCATAAACACAAATACGCAATTTTGATAGTCTTAAAATTTTGTCCTTGGTTTAAGGTTTTTCGTATTTGCCCATATATAAATAGTTTCTCTTGTTGTTTTAAATTTTAGTATTGTTCCCTATAATTAAGTTTACTACGATTTTCTAAGCATTGTATTTAAGGTTATCTAAAAAGTATTTACGGCATCAAAATTTCCAGCCAAACTTCGTTAGTTTGAGCCGGGCCAAACTAACGGAGCTTGGTGTTGTCGTGTTAAAGATTTCTAAATACCTGATCTAATCATGTCAGTTGCTGGCATTAAAAAGCTAAAATGATCATTTGGACAGGTTCCACAATTTCATATTAAACGATTCTCTTCCATTTCCACCACATACACAGCATGACCTTATTGATCGTCCTATCAAACCAAACTGTCAACACAAGAAATATAGCATCAAAAGTCTGCGTTAAAATGCGCTTAATTTTGTTACCAACTAATAAGTAGTTTCCGATGTAGGACCATTAATACCATCTATTGGTCAAAGTTTGCGAATAGTTCTTAGATTATTAAACAAATCATAAGCAAAAAGTGCAATTTTCAAAACAACGACAAAATCAATACCAACAACAACGTTTTGTACCAACAACAAACTATGGTTCAATTATTCTGACAGTAACAACAACCAAATAAATCAAATTGTCTTAAGTAAAAGTGAAATTATTGCAAAAAAATGCAGATAAAACAAAAGACTTAAGATACAAACCTGATTTTAAACGAAGTTAAAATAAAAACGTTATCATACGGAACAAAATTGTGAATTTTGCGAAGATTTTGGGGATATATCAGGACTATATACTACAGATGAGTTTTCAGAGATAATAAAATACCTAATAACAAGTTTTTTGGGATTTTTGTTCATTGATGAAAACAGTATGAATAATGGCTTCATTAAACTTAACTTATTCGTTTTAAAGGGCTTTAACACATTTTAAAATGGATAAGTTAACGCTGATAAAATAAAAAATTTAGTAGTTAGAAATATCAGACCGTTACACAATCGTTTGAAATAAAAAAAAAAAGTGGTAATAAATCTGTATCTTCTAAAGTGTAAATCGGAATGCATCAGTATGTATGAGAAAATGAGGACCAAAGCTTTCAGAATTTTTGATTTATGGTTAATTATTGGGCGTCCATGTAGACCACCTTAGAAGTAAAATAGCTTTTGGACAGTGAACCTTTTTCAATTATTGCCCAATACAGTTGATTTTTTACGTTTTCGAATAAGCTGAAAATAA